>CM073771.1:101508059-101584544 GCA_037158775.1 Hetaerina titia | reverse complement strand
CTCCAATCACTCAGCAATGCTTGCAACCCCTTGACTAACTGAGCAACTAATGCTACCTATTGCATTATTATGGCCATTATTGATGTGACCTCCTCATATAATATATGTCCATTCTCCATGAAGAAGGTCTTTCTTCTGTCCAAAATTTCCTTTCCAAATGCCCAATTACAAAAGTCCCTTAGCACAAATTTCCTTTTAGTGTTTACAAAATTCATTTTCACATGCAATTCTTTCCCATTTAATAATATCCACCACATTCAGATTAAAGGTTTTTCCATAGGAAGAAGGTTCAGTCCATATGCCAATCTCTACCGTGCAATCTATTGAACAAAGTTTTCTCAAAATCTGGTCCATTGTGGGCGACTAAGTTTCCCCCTTGCCATCCTTCATTAAGAGTCCACCTGTCCCCTTCTCTCTCTATTCCACTTAGCTTTCACCAGTCAGTCCTAACTAATCTTTCAAGGAAGACGGAGCACAATTCTGTTGAAATTATCAAGAAATAACGTGTGAGTGTTCCTTTTATGTGTTCTCATGTTATGTGTTGCTGTCTATGTTTTGTATATATATATATATATATATATATATATATATATATATATATATATATATATAAATGACACTTTTGTGAAAATCCCATGGACGTACACAATGATGTAAATGAACTAGTCGACACAAGCACAGAAACACATAAAAGAGGGACTCACTTGGCTATCTGGGCAATATATAAAAATATATTTATATATTTTTATATTAATAAATATTTATTTATGCATATATATATATATATAATATATATACATTATATTTGTATATATATATATATATATTGTTTATGAATGTATAAAGAAGCATATTATATTATAATTCTATATAATATATATAGAAGCGCAGTCAACATAGAACAAGCAACAGTTATGATATTACTACTAGAGACAAAAGTAGAACTGATGAACTTGGTCATTGTTCAGGTATACATGCCACGGAGCAATCATAAGGAGGAAGAAGTCGATAGCATAAACAATCAGTTAGAGGACATAATCCCGTGTGCTCCTGCAGGGAAACGTTTGATAGGGATTGGAATGTGATGGTAGGCGAAGGAAGAGATGGTGATGTGGTGGGAAACTACGGTTTAGGCACAAGGAAAGACCGTGGGGAGAAAGCAATTGAGTTCTAAAGGAGATAGGGTTTAGCCATCACCAACGCATGGTTTAGGCACCACAAAAGGCATAGGTGTGCATGGAAAATGCCAGGTGACTCAGAAAGGTATCAAATAGATTATATTTTGGTTAGGCACAGGTTTAGGAACAGTGTGATAAATTCGCACAGCTTTCCGGGAACGGATGCGGACTCTGACCACAATTTAGTTGTTATGAAATGTAGCGTCCGTTTCAAAAAGATAAGGCAGGGGTGGCGGGTTAGGAAATGGAATGTAGAAGCATTAAATGGATTAACTAGGAAGGAGTATCAACAGACTGTAGAGAAAATCATGTATGAGGGTAAAGAGATGAGTACTATCGAAGAGAAATGGAGATATACCAAAAACGGGATGTCGAAAGCTGCAAAAGAAACTATAGGAACCGTTAACGGGAAAAGGACAAGGAAACTGGATGGAAAATGGATCACAGATGAGATGATTAAAAAGATGGATGAGAGAAGAAAATGGAAGAGTGTAAACACAGAGTTAGGCAAAATGAAGTGCAAAGAGTTAAATAATAAATTGAGTTGGGCAACAAATAAATCAGAAGACTTATGGTGGAAGACGCAGTGCAAGGATATGGAAGGTTTGCAGAGGAAGCATGAAATTGTTGCGCTATACAGCAAGGTAGTGTCCTGGTCAGGAAGGAAGAAGGGAAGATCTGTGCTAGATGAAAGGAATATATAGAAGAACTGTATGATAGAGAACTTAGGCCAACAAGGTTAGACATAGAAAAGGAACATGACGTAGATGAAGATAGCTGAGGTTCAGGCATACTCGACAATGAGATAGAAAGGGCATTAAGGGAGATGAAATCAAATGGGGCCGTGGGGGTAGACAACATTCAGGCGGAACTAATGAAATACTTAGGAAAATGTGGGAGGAAGAGTCTCTGCATATGGAGCGATTCGTAGCATCTATGAGAAAGGAATCTGGCCGGAAGACTTTGTGAGATCAGCGTTAGTTCCTATTTAGAAAAATATAAAGGCCACATCATTGAGGATTACAGAACAATAAGTTTGATTTCCCACGCAGCTAAGGCTGTTCTCAGGGTTATCAATAATAGGATAGAGAGTAGGGCAAATTATTACTTAGGGGATGATCAGTTTGGGTTTAGGAAGGGGAGAAGTACGCGTGACTCCATTGCAGTAATGAGATTGCTAATCGCGAGGAATATAGAATAAAATCAGGACGTAATTGCCTGTTACGTAGATTTCGAAAAGGCGTTTGATAAAGTGAATTGGGAAAAACAAATGCGTATATTTTAGAAAATAGGAATAGATAGGAGGGACAGGAGGCTAATCTGCGACCTGTTCATGTCTCAGACTACACAGGTGCGAGTGGGGAACGGAGAGTCCGGATGGGCAGTGTTAGGAAGAGGGGTAAGGCAGGGTTGCCCATTGTCACCGGTGCTATTCAACGTATATTTGGAGGAAATGATTAAACAGGCATGGGAGGAAATGGAGGTAGGAGTAAAAGTTGGCCGGGAATTCGTAAAATCAGTTAGGTTTGCTGATGGCCAAGCTTAATTTGTCAGTCAGCCAAGGGGTTGCAAGCGTAGCTGAGTGAATTGGAAATTCAGTGCAATATATATGGAATGAGAATCAATATTAATAAAACAAAGGTTATGTGATTTTCCAGAAAAAAAGGCTAAGCTAAACATTAAAATAGGAGGGGAAAAAATAGAGCAGGTAGAACAGTTTACGTACCTCGGAAGTGTTTTGGACCTGGTCGTTCAAAGTAGTAGGGACGTAAGGAGAAGAATTGTGCTAGGCAAGGAGGCTTTCTCAAGGAGGAGGGAGTTGGTGACGGGGACATTGAGTAGGGATGTTAAGACAAGACTCGTAAAAACTCTGATATGGAGCGTAGCTATGTACGGCGCGGAAACGTGGTAACTGAAGCAGGAGGATAGATGTAGATTGGAGGCTTTTGAAATGTGGGTGTGGAGAAGAATGGGGAAGGTGAAATGGACCTAAAGGAAAACAAATGAGGAAGTACTGGAGATGGTGGGTGAAGAGAGGGGTTTGTTGAGAGAAATCCTATGGAGGCAGGAAAAATGGATGAAAGGCGTATTGAACGGTAGTGAAATGTTGAAGAGGGTAATAGAGGGGAGAATGTTGGGCAAGCGAGGTAAGGGCAGGAACAGGATTGGGATGTTGGACGGGATGAAGGGGGGAAGGAAGTACACAGAGATGAAGAAGGACTTGATGTAGAGTAGGTTGCTAGATTGTGTTTTGTCAGGAGTCACAAAATATTTATATGGTAGTTGTGTCCATCCAAAGCCTACCTTAACTGGTAGATTATCTAAAAATAATACTAATTTTTCTATATATATATATATATATATATATATATATATATATATATATATGTTGTGTGTATGTATCTGAAATGTTTAGCTGTCATTTTCTGGTATTTGTTATAAAACAAAATAGTTAATGATTTTTAGGTGAAAATTAATTGAATTCATACTTAGTTGGATGGTCCAATTTGCGATGCTTAAAAGGATTGTATGGTTCTCCTGGAACACCTGGATCAGTAGAACCCATCTCGGCATCAACTAGTGGTTTAACTACACCATTATCATATTCAGGAATTCCACTTGTATTTCTGCCACCTTGGAATCTGAAATTATATTTAGGGAAAATTTTTATCAGATGGTTACATATATCAGTTTTAATTGAAATATTATACAACCTTTTTTCCCAAAGCCATAAGTGTAATAGACCTCAGGAGGATCAAACCCAACTCTGCCAATGTTTGTCAGCAGGCATGAGTGTATTTAGAGGGGTTAATTTGCAATGAAAACTTCCTAATGAATTGTTGATGAGTTCAGGTTGATAATACTCCATCTGAGAATCATGACAACAATGAGTTTAACCGTAATAAATGTTTTGGTAACCATGAAATAAATAACCTTCCGTCTTATGCCAATCAATAAATGACATAGTGAATGAAAAGGATGAAAAAATTCAGAATTGGTATTCAACTCTCATAGTAATCAGTTTAATAGGCGAAAATAGAGCTCACTTCATCCTAAGCCTATTTATGCATGGAATCAAGGAAAGGTGAAGCCACTTGGCTTAGGAAATCAGGAATTCCCTGGAGTAGGGTGCTGTTACCAACTTAAGTGAAAGCCATGTAGCAAATTTATTTTTTATTATTCGAAACCATGCAAATTGTCAACAGAAGAACTGAGTCATTTTTTAAGCCCCCTTAATTAAAATCAGAGACACACATGCTTAAATATTTCTCTATAGCTCAAATTACATTTACTTCTTCAGTAAGAACATGTACATAACTTACTTGACCAATACAACATCTGCCAAATCTGTTTTCACTCCTCGTCGTGGGTCGTATTCCGCTATTATTGGCCTCAACACGGGAGCATCCTGTGAAAGTACGAAAGTATTTGTTAAAATGCGGCAGTGTGGTCTTAAAAACCTGTAATTAAAAACAATCGGTTTCACGATATTTCCGCCGAATGCGTTGCACTC
Organism: Hetaerina titia; assembly: GCA_037158775.1. Lineage (NCBI taxonomy): Eukaryota > Metazoa > Arthropoda > Insecta > Odonata > Calopterygidae > Hetaerina > Hetaerina titia. The sequence goes on along the minus strand of CM073771.1, from coordinate 101,579,852 downwards.
GTGTTTTGGCAGCGGGGGCGAAGATCCCTCCACCGCACGCGTGCGCACATGTTGCTACTCTGTTCGCCGCTCCCGTGAAGCAGGATCTTCTGCGGCCTCTGGATTTTCCGGGCACTATTGAAACTTTTCCCGGTCGCTTGAAGGAATTGATCTCGGTTTGGTTCGGCCCTCGGCACGCAAAACGTCCGAGTTGGCACTTTAAAAATCACTGCCTTAGCCCCCCCAAAGAAGCCTTAGCATTTTTGTATTTTTTAGTACCCTGCAAGCCACCGCCAGGGTGTGTGGCAAGGGGTGAATACATATCAGACTAACTGACCCGGATAAATTTGCCCCTAACGTGGTCGGACAACGCTTTCTGATCCATTATCGTTCGTGGAAAAAATGCTATCTTAAATTTATCTGCTCTGCACCCAATCTCTCTAATTTTATTAACATGATCTATCCAACCGTAGTGCGATGGGGATAATAATTCAGATTCAACATCACTGTTTAAGAGACCTTTTTCCAATTTATGCAAATGATTTAATCTGTAATTTAACCTTCGCTCCGTGAGTGATTCCCAACCTAGCTGATTTAATGTTTTCGGTGCGCAACTAAGTTTATAATAAAAACGTTTGACAAATCCAGCTCCTCTACGCTGCACGCGATCCGATTCGGCAATCAATCCAACTTCGTGAGGATCCCATAATATACTAGCAGCATATTCTATATGAGGCCTAACAAGCGAAAAATAACTTTGCACTTTAACCTTTTCATCACATTTACCCAGTACTCTTACCACGTGAGACGGTTTCCCTAAAAAACAAGCAAGTACCGTTGTTCATTAGAGTGACGCGGCACCCGAAGGGAACATACGCCAGGGGAGGCTGTACCACATCACTCGTACGCGGCTCCTCTGACCGGAGGGCCGGCGATAGATTTTAGTGCCTTTTTAAATTTGATGCTTCATAAACCTTCTGCGTTAACAATTTGTACTTCATTATCCATTAGATTCTTCTTTAGATAGATCCTAATCATCGAGTTTGCATTACTGCAAAGGATTATCGGGAGAGCGATGGCAATAGTCGGCCTACTTTACTGCCACACTGACGTTCGTGATCCCCTTGCCCTTAGGACGATGTTTTTTGGTTGTGTCCTCCCAATTTTAGAATACTGTTCACCAATCTGGTCGACCCCCTCCCCAACTACTTTAGAGTTACTCAACAGACCTCTTAATTTCTTTATTGCCATTTCCCGTTATCGCATCCCTTCCCTCAAATATACAACCCGGGACTTTACTCCCTCATCCCTTGGTATTTCCCCTCTCCACCGCCGTCGATTACTATGTGATATGAAATTCTTACGTAGCATCTTCAGCGGAATTCTCCGTACCAACGACCTTCTACCTTTATTCTCAACTCGTGTTCCCCCTTGGCCAACACGTAATTTGAGTCTGTTGCAGATTCCAAATTTCCGTCTCTCGGTCTCTCAACGTTCCCTATTCCGCTCACACCCAAGTGTCGTTGCCATGGCGAAAATAGGTGAACTAAGATACGAATTGTTGCCACACCCGCCTTATTCGCCTGATTTGGCTCAATCAGATTGTCTTCCCTAAGCTCAAAATTTTCCTCGATGGATGGAGATTCTTTCCAAACAAAGAACTAACAGCCTATGGAGACGGGTAGTTTGCAGACCTGAAGGAATCTAAATTTTGAGATGGGATCGAGACATTGGAATATCGCTGGAACAAATGCATTAGTGTACAGGGGGACTACGATGAAAAATAAAAAAAAAATTGTAATGAGTTAAGTCGTTTATTTCTATTTCATTCCGAGAACTGTACAAATTACCCTCGTGTTTTAACATTATCTACAACGGGGTATGGCTTTCTGACAGACTACAATGAATGTGAACGGAAAAGTATGTTTTTATTTTGGATTTTGAACTTAGTTCGTGATGACTCAGGAGGAGACACATTGCCTTCGAGTAATGAAGTTGGGCTGCTAGTTGAAAAATTTTCAAAATGAAGATGATGCCAAGGATTGAGTTTCGGCGGAAGCGGACTCCCGGAGTTCGGCGCGGTACCCTCGCGCAGTGCTTTCGGGAGACGAGAGGCTGTCCGTGTTTCAGTTCCGCAATGGACATGGCAATCTCGGCCGCGAGACGGCATTAGGCTCGCCTAGTGTCCTCTCCCACCCACACTCCCTCCCCAATCTCTTTCACTTACCGCCCACCAATTCGTAACGTCCCTCGTTAACTTATGATTTGCTAATCAATTTCACTTTCTCATCCACCGCACGACCAGACGATTCTTCGCAGATGTTTCGCGCCCCCCCTCCTTTTCCCAACTCCCCCTCCCCACCCCCCCCCTTCCCCCCCCATCCGCCTGGATCCCAATCCCTCCCGACTAACTCCCTCTATTGACTCAGCCTTCAAAGTCAATTGAAAGAGACGTGCTTCGGCGTCTCGGGGTCGATTTGCTGCTGCTCTCTATGACTTTGCTAATTCAATCCGTTCGCCTCGATGAACGCGCAGACTTTCCTCCGGACCATCTCTGCGTGACTTTGGAGGTGCACGCGAGAGTGGTCCGGATTTCGATATGGAATCGGGAGTCGCTCAGATGAGGAGGTGGCCATCTCGTTTGCTCACGCCGTGATTTCAATAGTATGACACCTCGGGTTTTGAATTTAATCAATGCGTCGAGAGAGAGAGAGTTCAAAGATTATCAACTGATTTGCCAAAAAATTGTTGGACTTATTGAAAAAACAAACAGTAATACCTCCTTCATCTGAAAACAAATAACTTGGATTATTTGTGCCTCGGGAAATAAATTAGTCTGAGTAACTTTGGAAAGATTGAGTTATTAAAAAGTTTGCAAAATGATTTGATAAATAAGATCAACAGAACACTGAAAATTGACGTTTAGTTCGTGAAAACCGGCTTTTTAAGATATCTGAACTCTTTAGAAAGTTTTCCATAGATTTTTACGACTCTGTTGCTTGGAAATACGACTGAAAAGTTAGGCTAATACATGTTTTGTGCTCGTTTCGACGAGGATCTTCAAAATGTATTCATCGGTTGATTGCAATCTCAGGCGGCAGAATTTTATGGTGAAGAAATTTGAAAACTAGTTCAGATATATGACAAATGCTAAAATCTAGTTGGCGAATATGTATAAAATAGTAGGGATGTGCAGTTTGAGATGTAAATATCAATTTTCTGTATCTATTTCAGTGTATTTTTTATAGCGTAACGGAGGTTACTTAAGTTCTGGACAGTCCTCGTATATCATTTTATGGGAGCAAGTATGAGCATGCTGCTATAAAATTCCCTCTCGTACATAAAACGCAAGCACTTTACTTTGGAGTATGAAGAAAAAGTATAAATCTGCCTTCCAACTGACGTTATTCTCGACTTCAATCGTATTCTCTTGGACTTCAAACATTTTCATTACCTTTCAAATTTGGGAATACGTATTGATAAGTTGAGGAAAAACTTTTAGGATTGAAACGGAAACACGTCACACTAGGAACTAAATGAACTAGGAAACATCATCCGGTTGGAACTGCTGTAAATAAATTTACCGAAACGGGATAATATAAGCTGGTGATGGGAGCTATTGAGGAGAAAAGGCGAAGCTAAGTGACGCCAGAGCACGGATTGCGAGTATAGTGTATGAAACGGGTAGACATGGGAAATGGATGGAAAAAGTCCATCGTGTATCCTATTTCGAGTGTGGACACTTGTGGAAGATGGTTAAGTGAAAGACGAGAGGGATCTGGAGGAAGACGATCAGACCTCAGACATATCGAGGAGTGAACTCCACAGAGTGGAGGCGTCCCCGAGTGAAACACGGCATCGATCCGAATGGGCAGCAGGGATATGATCGAAGTACATACTATTTTTAATTTTAAGATTAATTTACTATCCTGTTCAACGTTATGTGCACTCTCGTTTGAAAAGGGTGTATCCCAAGAACGGTTCGTCCAATTCTGATGACGAACCTTGAAGTTGTTATTCTAAGTTATTTTTTAAGAGAAAAAGCTTTCGCGTAATCGGGTAACGGATATAATTCGGTGAAAGTCAATCATATGGCAAATGATTGAATTATTTTCCAAGCAAAATTTAATTAGAGATATTGTCGGCCGTCGTTTCAACACTTTTTTGTTACGAAAAAAAATTAAAATGGCTTTTTCCATTTATGGGAAAAGTGTTTAACTGATATATAAGTTTAAGTACTTTTAGATTGAATAATGGTTCCTGTTTTGGAGAAATGGATTCGAAAAGTACGAGTTTGCCCGTCGTCTATCTATCATAACTATTGTAACGTAAGCTATCGTAACCATTCCACACACATTGAAATTCAACTTTTAATAAATAAATACACAAACGTAACCCTTGCATGTGTATGCATGATGATTATTATTAATGGTAATCTACGTTTAAGGTAGATTTTTGATGGACACTAGCTGTACGAGTACATGGATACATTTCTTAGCCTCTCCTAGCAAAGGCAAAACCTCACATCCCACACTATAAGAACATTATTCAATTCTGTATACGTTCCATCTCCCTTCATTCAGCCCAACAGTTTCTCTTCCTTATAATTTCTCTCATCAATCCTCCCTCCTACCCCACCATATCCAGCAATTCCTCGTTTAATTAAAATTAGCCATTTTCCACAAAAATAAAATTTATTAATACGACCGGTTTCAATGCAACTACATCTTCTGCTTTAATAAATTTTATTTTTGTGGAAAATTGCTAATTTTAATTAATCATGTTATTCCACCATATCACGCCTGAAACGTCTCTTTTTAATTCCTCCTTTGTTTTCCTCTGTCCATTTCACCTTCTCCATTCTTCTCCACACCCATTTTTCAAAAGTCTCCACTCTACGCCTATCATTTTGCACCAACGACCATGTTTCCGCGCCATGCAAACGCACCAAGCTACCCTCACCTATCATTATATTATTAATAATTATATTATTATTATTGATGATTAAGTTTTTATATAGTTATTGAAGAACGTATAATAATATGTAAATTGGATTTTACGGTAATTGAAAATCAGAAGTAGATTTCATGGCGAGTGTGGCTCGCTCTGCCCGTCCCATCCAAAATGATAAAGCAAATAATGGAGGGAAGGACAGAAAAATGGAAGACATCCGGCAGAGCAGCCGATTCGGGTTCAGTATGAGCAGTAGAGGAAGGGGAGAGGAGGTCAAGGATCGATCCCATGCAGCATTGCGTCTAAGGATCGTGATTTACGTAGATGCGCCCAACCAAACCTTTGGATGTGGCATTAGTGGAATTGGATGAAGCCTTTTGTGACAGGTTTTGAAGTGGAACAAAACGTTAGAATAACTTGAAACACCGGAATTGGATCGTAGCGGTAAAAAATAATCGAAAAACCTCACCAAAACCAAATCCTCACGACTAATAAAGGAGCGAGCGTTGAACAAGAAATGGGGCAAGGATGTGACCTCACGCCATCCCTATTCAACATATTTAGGCGAGGCAATAAAATAATCACCAGGAACGGGGTCGCCAAATGAATCACGGAGGGCGCTGTCGTCATCATCGTCACAATGGGTTATCACGCTAAGAATGGTAATCACAGCAACTCTCCGATCTACATCCTGCCATCCTCTTCTTCGCAGTTCCTTGCACCGATATCTTCCAACGTCCCCTTCTCGTGATTCTTTCTTAGCCTTCCCCTGTGTGCTTTCTCTAAGAGGTTCCCTGGATGACAACGGTCTTCAATTAACCTCTTGCCTCAGGGCTGGTCCAGTTAGTCTTCTTCTTGTGCCCTCCACAGATTCCTTTTCCTCATAATCTCTCTTCGCTCACTCTTCGAAGTACTTAATTTGTCATTTAGTCTCATCGATTTTATTTTCACTACCCTTCTGCATGAACATATTTCTATCACTCTTGGTCTTCATTTCTCTGCTACAAATAAGAAGAGATTAACATAATTTGTTTCGCAGATGACATCTTACTAACCAATTCGAGAACCAAATGACTCGAGTGCACCTTGAGAGGCATTGGATGCATCGGGAATGCAATAGAGACGTGCAAAGGGGAGTTTTCCTCGCGGACGACCCCGAGGAGCAGGTGCTTCCCCAGTTCAAGAAAGGCGCAAGAGGACAGACTATCAGGACCTACTAGGAAGTGAGCATCGGCTTTAAGGGAAGAGCTGAGTTCATTGGTCAACCAATACTCGGATTTAAAGATAACGAATGAATAATAGTTATCTTTTGGAGTACTCGAGAGTACTCACGAACGAGATAGTTCACTTTCTCGATGTGGTGGCCATCAGTAGGCCGTAAAAATACGAGTTGTAATGATTCTAAAGAGAAGGCAACGGATTCAATCAAACCATTTCGTAGTGTGCGACGAAGATTTTGTCCATTGTTTTTTAGTTCTCCAAGAACATTGAAGACTGTGATAGACGGGAAAAAGTTAAGCAAGCGATGAATAGGACTGGGATGTTGGATGAAATGAAAGAAGTATGAAGTATTGAAGAGGGGCTTATTGTAGTGCCGGATGTCAGTTTGTTTTGGCAGGAGAGGCAAGTAAATATATCATTGTACCGTTATCTCGGTTGTGTCCATCCAAAACTCTACCTTTACGGGTGGATTATCAATATTAATAGCGATCATAACTCTGAATCACTCTGTACCTATATCAGTAAGTTTAGGCATATTGTATTGATCATTAGTTACAATAATGTCTCGTAAATTGTTGACTGATATTCGCTTCCGTGGTTACTTTTCTAAATGGTCGCGAGGGAGGACTCTAATGCTGGGTTACTTTCCTCTGGTATGTGTGCCTCAACTCTTTGATGCACGCGCTCCGCTTCGCCTTTGTTCTACCTTCCATCCATTCATTCCTGATCTCAATGCACCGCCCATATTCGGATTGGGGGGAGGCGTGCGGGGAGCGGGAGTGGCGTGCAAATCCGGGCGATCCCCGTGGATGGATTACTCCCGGCCGGCGACTCGCCCCCCCCCCCCCCGCGGGGAATGAGGTGAGGGGCGCGCGGGTGATGGGACGGAAGAAGTAATGGAAGCCGCAACCCTGCCCTCCCCCTTGGCCTAGGATTTACTCGTCGGGTGGGCATTAATTGTCTAAAACTGACTCCTCTGGCAGTAAGAAGAGCGCTAGAAAGATTCCGAGGTCGCCGCCTCCTTGTGGCGTGTGCGTCATTCATATACGATAACGTTTTGTGGTAAAAACATTTTTTTATGTACTCTTTTAGTACCGTACAAGCCACTGCTGAGGTGTGTGGCAGGGGTGAATATACAGCAGACTAACTTTGACCCGATAATATTTACCCCAACCTCGGTCGAACAATATTATTATGATCCCCTATCGTTCGTGGAAAAATGAAATCTTAAATCTATCTGGTCTTCACTTAATCTCTCAAATTTTATTTACATGACCTCTTCTACCTTAGTACGACGTGGCTAATAATGCATCTTCAACATAACTGCTTAAAAGATGACCTTCCAATTTATGCAAGAGATTTAACCTGTAATTTGACCTTCGCTCCGTCAGTCATTCCCAGGCTATTTATACTCTTATGAACGCTGCTAAGTTTATCATTACAACTTTTTACAAATCTAGCTCCTCCAAGCTGCTCGCGATTTAATTTGGCAATCAATCCAACTTCACGAGGATTCCATATACTAATAGAATATTCTGAACGAGGCCTACCGAGGGAAATATAATATTGCTCTTTATAACCTTTGCGTCATATTTGCTTAGTACTCGGAATTGATCACATTTTCCCAATTCTCCTCACCCCCCTCGTGGAAATAATAGCAGGTCATTCCTCATATTGTGAATGGCAGTATTGTGACGCCCAAAGAATACATTATTTAAGCAGCTGACGTTTCATATTCCAAGCATTTCAAGGCCTAATGACAAACATTTAATAACAAATCGTGAGAATCTTACCCGATTAACTGGCAACGTCGAGGACTCTGCTTGCATAAGTTTTAACTTACGTTTTGAGTGAATTTCTGGCAGCAGAAGCTAATTCATAACCGTTTAATACCTTGCATTTTTCCAGGACTAATTTCCTCCTCAGGGGTGACTACATTATTTAGCATTGTCATGCGCGAATAAAATCATTTTTCTTCCGTCCGAGTGTGACTTTATCTGCACATCGGCCAAATCAAATTGTCTCTCTTTTCTCTTGGAAGTAACTGCTGTAAATGTAAGCAGTACGAGGCCCTGGCGACTACATTTCAAGTCTCTTCGATCGGACAACGACCCGCTGAAAATGGAAACACGTAAGCAACACGGATGGGATGCCGGGGGGACGCCTGTCTCCATGGCGATGCCGTTGGATAACACTTCAGATGCCCGCCCGACGAACGTGATCCGTGCGATTTGCAACTAGACCACAAATGAACTGAAGCGTGCTCACCAACTGAATCCTCACGAGCCATTGCATCTCAGACAGGTAATTTCAATGATGACGTTTTGAGCAAGGGGTCAAAAAACCCAGCACCAAGAACGACGTCTCATCTGGGGAAGTCTTTCCTTCTCAGAATTTCATTTTGTGACCAACTTAGGAGAGATAACATTTACAAAAGAGAAATAGCGGTGAATTCCAGAAGTTCCAAATGCAATGGAATTAATTTTTTACACTTAAGTATTCTTTCGTCCCTCAAATATGGCACCGGCACGTCTGTTACTGATCACAGCACCGTATTACCAAGGGTTCCATCTCGATTCATTTCTCTCCCACTTCATCGAAGTATGTACGTATCGATATCACGGTTAACTTCCCCAATAAAAACGAAGATGCCGTGAGAATCAAAGATGTAATCTTCACACTTGGTTTGAAAAAACTTCTGTCGTCATTAATTTCAATTACATTCTAGATCTCGCAATGAACGCAAAAAGTACTTTCACAGGCCAATGACGCTCAAATGACCCTAGGGTTGAAAAATATCCCAACTGCTAAGGATGAAAACAAAGTCACTGCGGAGCTAGACGAGCCAGATTTGTAAAACGTTGTCATGATAAAGTGAGTAGCGTATCAACATTATTAGAGGAGTTAGGCTGGGAATCACTCACGGAGCGAAGGTTACATCACCGATTGCATAAATTGGAAGGATGTCTCTTTATCGATGATGTTGAAAATGCATTATTTGCCCCATCGTACTACGGTAGCATGTCAATAAAATTAAGGGAGATTAAGTGTAGAAGAGATGGATTTAAGATGTCATTTTTCCCATCAACGATAAAGAATCAAGATGATGTAATCCGACCGCGCTAGGCGGAGATAATATTTTGTGTCAAAAGTAGTCTGGTGTGTAATCATCCCCTGCCACGCACCCTAGCTGTGACTTGCAGAGCATCATGTATGAATGAATGAATACGTTCAGGGCTCTTTTAATCTCATTTTTAGTGATATTGTTACCTTTTTAGTCCGCATAACTTTAATGCCAACATTTCTACGAGATTCCAATGTCTGTTTCTTCTTTGCTCTATGCTTTATTGTTTGCCACTCACCGCGGAGGTCGTGCGCTATTGTGGGTCCGAACCAAGAAGATACGATAGGAACGGTTTAATTATTACTACCCCTGTCTTCTCGTGCCTATTGCGAAGACCGTCGAGTGCGTTCTTAGTTCCATTCATCATGCATCCTCCAGTCAGCGTCCGATTTCGCCAGAGAGACTAATTTTATAGTTTGCGATCCCGCCGTAATCACCTGCTTTCAATTACTTGGGCTTTGTCTCATTCAGCAGTCTTTTCTACCGAGCATGTTGACTTTCGCTGAGTGTCGGACCACTTATTTGATTATCCTTTAGATAAATCTTTCCCGGTTACTCCGAAGGAAACTTTTTCTTATGCATGATACATAACAAGACAAGAAATTAGTTTTCAGTTCACTGCAAAAGTATCCTATTGAGTGTCATCGACGTTCTTTGTTAATGCACTGTCCTTGTTTGCGACTTAATAGCCGGAGGAAATAGCTGAGTAAGCAATTCCTCAATTAAATATAATGAGAGCCCAGAACAAATAGTCTAATTGCAAAAAAAGAATCAATTCAGTGGTATTAGTCTCCAAAACCTCGTGAAATACCATCTAAAGTAATTATGAAAAACATCTGTTCATTTTCCTTAAATGCAATGCAGCACAACCGGTTTCATCACATTGGAGACCTAAGAATGTGCCTGGAGGTGTCATATACGTAATGAAACCGGTCGTACTGGATTAAAAGATTGGTGAAATATACAAAGTTTTTCCTTGTTCCTCATGGCCGGATGAATGGATATCTGCCTTAATGGATGAAAATGAGACGTGGGTCAGAGCGGTGTTCATACGCATCCAAGTATGGATGATGTAAGAAGTATACGGGAAGAACATTTCGAAGAACTCTTGAAGTTTGAAAACTCTAGAAAAGGCAACTTAGATACAGGATCAAATTTAGGTAGGGGTAGTATGTGGAAGTAGAACATTTAAATAAAATTAACATTTAGGTGATCAGAAAAAAGCGATTGGATCTTATTGGAATGCCTATAGAAATGTGGGCGTACATTTATTGGGGAGGAGTGATAGAATAGTTCATTAATTGAACTAATATGAGTAAGAAAGAGTGCTAACTACCCGGTGGCGGGAGGAAAATTATACTTCATGCATTAAAATCAAAAGGAGATAATTCAACTCACGAAGAAAAAAATATAGAGTCATTAAAGGGATGTCGAATGCACGAAACCTTGGGAAAGGGTATTAGAAAGGAAATAAAGGGAACTCCTTTTGATTTTAATGCATGAATTATAATTTTCCTCCCGCCACCGGGTAGTTAGCACTCTTTCTTAATCATATTAGTTCAATTAATGAACTTTTCTATCACTCCTCCCAAATAAATGTACGACCAGAGGATCAAAATTAAAAAAAAAAACAATTTGGACTAGTGCCAAATCTAAGTGCTACGGATTCAATCTTCACCTTGAGAATTCTGACGGAAAATTGCAGCGAAGGGAAGGAAAGATCAAACCGAAAGGCAATTCGTGAAACTGTGCGATGAGTCCTATTGAGGGTCTGTTCTCAGCATGCTGATAGACGTCCTCATGGCATTTATTCACGGTGAGGCCCTGGTGCATCATGCTGTATGTAGACAGCCTAAGTCAATGACATGTCGAATTGGCCGAAAAACAACTCACCCTGACAACAATGAGAGATCACTAAATATGGGTTGAGAGTAAGTTGCGTACGCTGCATTACAAGTTTGTTATCGGAAGAAATAATAGCGGAGCAACACTAAACATTCGAGGCTAATTCCTCGCATAATGAACCGAGAGTGGTTAGAATACATGGGGTCAGCCGTAAAAAAGAATGGAGGAATAATGGACGAGAGAATGTGAAGAGGTCTAGTACATTTAGATTGGCTGGAATGGTGACAGGTCACAAGGGTATCTGGTGAAAGAAGGTGGAAACCGATGAAACTAAAGAGTAAGATCAATTGGAGTTAAAACACCGAGTTAGGTTTTTTCTTGGGGAGGCGACCGACAGCTCAGGTCATTTGCACCATTAGGGATGATAGGAAAGGATGAAGGGTGGAGAGAAACCCAGCGTCGGCATTAGCCTGCTCTTAACGAAAGGCGCCAAAGGGTCCGCAGCTTAACGTTCCATCCGACGGACGTACTCACTCCACAAAGCATCTCAAGTAGGGATCGGGATACCACTGAAAAATATCTGTCGCCGCCGGAATTCGAACCCGGGCCCTCTCGGTGGGAAGCCCGGACGTTAGCCACCGCACCATCCCGATCCTCTTAAACACCGACCCTATCGTAAAGATACTGAATGTTTTGCGACAAAGAACAGCCTTAATCATAACTAAATTTAATTATATAAAATAATATATGATTTTATAATATATATTTAATTATATTCGAATAATTATATAAAATGGTGCAACAAATTTTGATAATTGTAGTATATATACACGAACTGCTTGCTAATAAATGACATCCAATGTAGAGCTTGTTTATTGTGTAAATAAACTTGTGTATTTTTGTTATTTTAAGTTATCGCGTATAAATAGCATTGTAGATATCAAAAGCTGGATAATTCAGATATTAATACTTTTTCACGATGATTGCATGTGTAGAAAATATAACTTCGATTAGTTTTCAGTGTATGTTAATAACGTCAATTAAAACTGTAACATACGACATCTAGTATATCTCAGGAATCCGACGAGTTACTCTTTAATTGATAATAATATATTTTGCTAAAAATATGAGTGCAAATATTTTATGCAAGGCAATCATCGATAATCTGAATAACCCATCATTACTTACAAACGTAATATATTTCATATATTACCTTATTTTGTATTTTAATACAACGTATCCATCTTTAAATTTTTGTTGTCTTATTAAGTCATCAGGGGAGCTAAGGCGAAAGCAGGAATCCCTTATAACATATATCCTTTGGTATATCTGTAACAAGAAATAAACGGTTTGGAAGGAGGAGGCAATGCCTCCTTTCAAGCTCTTCGTTTTTTTTTAAACACAAAGTCCTTCACGCAGGCAAATACGTAAAATGAAAACGTATGAATTGATGCGTGGGATTCCGAGAATTGACAGGAGGAGAAATGAAGGTAAGTATTCGTGGAAGGCTTCGCCGAAAATCGCACCACCAATGAGGGAGGGAGAGAGGGGGTCAGAGAGAGTGCCTTGCCTTCCTTTGGTCACGTGGAGCGTCGCGAAGGGCGGGGTGGGAGGGGCGGGGAAGGAAAAGTGCCGAAGCAGACCAAAGGCAAAGCGGAAGGATCGAGTCAAATAGAGAAGACCAGCAAAAAAAAGGCGGACCCCACCCGCCCAATTAAGGAAAGGGACAATAATGGAAGTAGACAGGAGAAGGCGACGTGGGTCAGCGCGGTGTCCATTTGCGTGCCGGAGACAAGAGCCCAAACTTCGAGAGTGAGTGGAGCGTTTTGCTTGGAGCTTTCCTGATTGCTATGCAACGGATCGAGCAACAATGCCGCTAAGGTCACTCAGCTTAAGGAGAATGATTGTCGGAACCATCTCTTTAATTTTGTGAAATATGAGCGGAAATTACGTACGGAACTGGTTTTATTCTACGCCATCATATCGTTGGGTGTGTGGTAGCCTCGGTTAAATTAAACGGCGGAAAATTTGACGAAGGTGTCCCTATTATCGAGATAAAGATGCGACTGCCTTGAACACAGCAAAATTCAACAGCCCGGATTGGAAGAATTTTTCTGAAACTGAGGCTCTCCGACAATTCTGGTTACCCTACATCAAGTGTGTTTCGAAACGAGATGCAAATAATCAGCTGTTACGAGTTGCAATAAAACGGTGGTCGCTGATCCATAAAACGTGGGAAATACATGGAATTTCATAGTAAAGGAATTTCAGCAAGAGTTAAAGGTAGTTAAAAGTAGGCTTCGATGCATAGCTAACGTCAGGTGCATTATCGATTTGATAACCATAGCCTGGTGAATTCAGTATAGGTCGGAGAAATATGGAACTTTCATTAAATGATCAGGAAAATTTTAGTATAAGTTTCAGTCAACTGCTCTCTAAAATCAAGGATATACATGACATGAGTTAAAACTGTCGAAATAATAGAATTCTTAATTGAGAGCACGAGTACCTTCTTAGATATTTCGTTCAACGGTAGGTCACGGATCACAAATATACCCCTAACCCTATAGGACAACAATATTTTTTTTGTTAACATAGAATAAATTTTCCTCTCTTAGAATTACGGTTTTATGGGAATTTAAAAATCGATCGTTCGAGTTCCCTCATAAAAAAATTGAATTTTTTAGGATTAACATATATCGATTCGATATTGTCTTTATTAAAACAAGGTGAAATTGATATTTTATTGTTCTTTTATTTATTTTATGTGACGTGTTTATAACGTGTGGAGTAATGTCGCCCGCGTGAGGGTGAGTTGATCACAAAAATGTCGTACGGCCGCAGTGATCTTATTGAGTGCCTCGGAGTGAGATATTGACTTCCGTTTAATTCCGTGGCAAAAATTTTAGATCCCTTATGAGTTATAATTTCTATAATCGTCTAATTTTCAATAATTTCTGTTTTAAAAATGACCAATTTCTATCTTTTTTTCGGCTTTATAATTACTCAATCTTTTAGCGGTCTCCATATTGTCCAAGAGCTTCATCTTCCTATTTTTAATCACAACGTTTCAATCTCTACGAATTGACTTAATGGAGATTCTCAAACATATAAGGCCTGTCCCAAAAGTAGTATGCCGTATTTTTTTCTCAGATAGACGGACAGATGGGCGGCGATTTCTCTGGCTGGGTTCGAGGGAGGGGAATTTCAGGCGAAGCTGACGGCCAGTGGTAGTTGGCTCCCAGCCTTTGCGGCGTGTGGATCTCATTCGTTTGCGAAACATCTCTAACATGACTTCGTTACGCTTCGTCACGAACCGGTTATTGGAACAGCGCTACGCCATGAATTTTTGCGTGAACCTGGGCAAAACCGGGAAAGAGGCTCCTGAGATGCTCAAGGTGGCCTATGGTGATAACGCCATGGGTAGATTGGGTGTTTTCGTATGGCACAGGTTGTTTCGGGAAGGTAGAGAAGATGTTTAAGACACCGAAGGTTCAAGACGCACTTCGAGCTTAAAAAATGACGAAAATCTTACAAGAGTGAAGGCTTTGTTGGACAGGGATCGCAGATTAAGTGTTCGCATTGTTCCTGATGAGCTTGGCATCCCTAAAAGTGATGTGTATTGACTTATGACCGAAATAATGGGCAAGAGAAAGGTGTGTGCGAAGTTGGTGACGCGAGTGCCCTCGAACAAACAAAAGGAAATCCGCACAGGGATCTGCCAAGAACTTCTCGACCATGAGAGTAAGGATCCAAATTTTTTAGACAATGCCCAACCCAAATGATATTTCTCTTCCCCCGCTTCGAATCCACGATGAAAGGATGTCACCGCGACTCGGTGGAAGCGTTACAACAGGTCGTGACGAGAGAGCTTAGCAGAATTCCGGGCGCCGCCATCCAGAAGGCGTACGAGGCGCGAAGGCGTTCGCGTGTGTGGACGCACAAGGGTACTACTTTGAGGGTTTTTAAATATTTAAATTCTGGCAATAATTTTTTTTAATCGACTCAATTCTCCTACTTTTGGGACAGACATTGTAAAAAAATCTAATCTCCAAGACTAACCTGGTATTCCTATAATTGTTCTACCAGAATACATTTCCTTTGGAAGCAAAGTTGTTGGATACTTGAGGTAATGCTTTATTTGTTTATTATTATTATTTTTTATTGTAAAAGTTTGGCAGTGTAGAGTGAGGATATAAGAGAGGTTTTCAAAATCTAGGCTGGAATCCCCTTCTAAAACATCCCCCCTTAATGCCATCGACCGCTCTACACGCTGCGATCTACCACAGTCATGAATCCCCTTTAAAACCATCGTTTGGAGTTACTTCGTGCTTGACACTTCATTCAAGGCGAAAACTTTCCCGACTTCACAATTCTCAATGAAAACCTCGTTTCTGTCATGAAATGCGGAGATGGGGGTTTATCAATCGACCGGTAGAGAGAGAGAGAGAGAGAGAGAGAGACAGCAACGGAGAGATTTTCCGACTGAAGGATCGTCGAAATGCGAGCATTCGGATCCCTCTTCCCCCGCGAGAGAGCGTTGACAGTGGACGTGAGTGGTGCGCCCCCCCCCCTCTTATGTACTTGCTCGACGCGACGCGTGTGATGCACCCCCGGTGGCGTTTTGATTGCGGGCGATTGAGCGGAGATCCTCGTTGCGCAACCGACGAAGGAAGGGAGAAGGAGGGCCCCCCTCTTCCCCCTTTGGGAACCGGATTGCCGGTCGTCGCACACCGCCGCATGGAGAGGAATGCGAAGGGTCGCTCGATGAGTGGGCTACAAAGGAGAGAGGTCGCCGGGGGGACATTTTGCGAAACATTGCCCGCCTCCCCCCTTTTTCTCGGCTCGACGGGCGCGCGGTGGTCCACTTCTCGCCGTCCGCTCCAATCCACTCGGACGCCGAGGGTTGAATCGAAGCGGAAGTGCTTCTCTTTTGTGATGGGGATGCGAGAGGGAGGGCGGTGGCGACAGCCACTCTCTGTCCCGCGAAGAAGAGACAGCGTCAACTGCAAAAAAGTGCTCGTAAATCTCATGTGCCTCCACACACAAGTTTTCTAGATCTTACGCCGCTGAGTAGCATCCTTCTTATATGCATATGGTGTAGATAAGGTTGGGATGAGGATTCTTTGTGGGAGAAGGGATCGCTGGGAGAAGGATAAGTCAGCGTTTGCATCGTGGGTGGTTGGAAGCAAGTTGAAGGGTGGGAGAAATAGGAACGGGGTGGTAGCAACTAAAGGCCTTGTTGATTTCGCAATGTTCCTTCGGTTCGGTGGTGGCGGCAAAGACATTCGTGGACACTTTAGAAGGCCTGACGTAAATGTATCAATGAGTAGAGTTCTTTTACTATTATTCTAATTTTTAGGGTAGTAATAAAAGTAATAATCAAGTTAAATTCTGAAAATTTACCGCCTTTCCTGTAACTTCTAAGCGGCCTTCTGTGTCGGCGAATGAACAAATCCTCTATCTCTTTTTGCATTAACAACCGTCGTCATTCCGGCATATCCCCTTTCTTCACCGGTTATCACATCCCATCACAAACCGCCTTCAATTATCAAACTTTCAATATTCATATGTTTGGATATCCCCTCCTACAATGGAAGCTCTCCCGGAGAGTACAGTGTGCGTTAAGGCGAACGAAAGACAGCTTTGAATAGCCCAATATTTAAGAAAAATGCTAAACTTGACGGTGAAAACTACAAGGGTACAACTCTATTGAATGTAGCATACAAAAGTTTCACCAGTATTCTCCTGAAACGAATAAATTTGTCCCCTTGTCTGCTGAAGACATTCCTGAAGACTATAAGTGTGGCTTCAGATCTGGAAGAAGTACCATCGATCAGATATCCACAGAAAGGCAAACATTGGAGATGTGCTGTGAACACAAAATTGATATTCGTACTCATTGACTTTCAATAAACCTTTGATAGTGTGAATAGAAAAGATATGGTTCATCCATTGAGAGCTATTATTATTCGAAAAAATTGATTATTTTGGTTGAAAAATGACAATGAAGGAATCAAAATGTAAATTTTTTTTGGTTAGAAGTAGATCCTTCAAGGTGACAAAGGCAAAGTAATGCATTCTCAGATACATTATTCAACTTTATTTTATGTGAAGCAATGAAATAATTGAAATTGGGAGGAATTACTTTTAATAAATCGAAGCAAGTACAGAGAGGAGCAGAAGGAACTCCCTAGTTGAGCGCGCAGGTAAATTAACGTAGTGGGAGTAATGGCAGCAGATGGGAGAAACATCACCATTTTTATTAATTACCATGCAGTGGTCTGGTGATCATCGACGCTTTGCCGTAGAAACATTTTTTAAGAACAATGATAGGTGGTGGCGCCGTAGAGGGCGCTGTGGTCCAGCGATGAAACGTACCTATTTTCACCTCTCTGGCTCAGTAAATAACCAAAAATTTCGTTAATGGGCGACTGACAGCCCTCGCGAACTTCACCCAAGACCTCTTCATTTCCCCAAAGTGACAATTTGGTGCGCTATGTCCTCCATAGACATTATTGGACCTTAACTTTTCTGAATCTCGAGGTTCAACTGTTACTGTGAATTCTCTGCGCTATTGTGAGATGCTGGAGAACTTTCTCCTCCCCAAAATGGAAGAATATGGTGAGGAATAAGACAGAGAAGCCTTTTGGTTTCAATAGGATGATTCCACGCCTCATACTGCCCGTCGTTTACGCCAAATTCTGCAAGAACAATTTCCCGGTCGCCTGATTTCCTTACGAGCGATGTTCCATGGCTCCCTCGCTCCCTGGAAGAAACAAATCACATGGTGCCCATGTGATTAGTTTCTTTGGAGTTATCTGAAAGCTGAGGTTTACAAAGTTCGACTGAGGACCTTGGAAGTTTTTAAGGAGGCAATTACAGATGTCATTGCTGGAATATTGCGAGATACATATGGTGAGAAGAGTTTTCGAAAACACTTTTGAGAACGGTTCAACATGAGCATCGCTCACCAAGGTCGTCACCTGGATGAAATAATTCTCAAAACCTAATGAAAAAAATGGCATTAAATTTTGTTTTCGGAAATGACAACCTTTTTTAATTATCTTGGTTGGTATTTTTACAATTTACCCGTCAAATCGGGGAGTCAATTCTGTCCCACTCTCTATGTATGCCGCATATGAATACAGCGAGCCGCATGGGCGGCCCGCTGTCTTCACTCTCCATTTTCCATCTTCCAAACACAAGCTTAAAACAGATTTTAAGTTAATTCAAAACCCTATTAACACTATCACTTAGAGCACTAAATGGTTTCCTTTGTTAAAGTACAGAATACCGCCTCGACCCACCCGCAGCCACTCCTTACTGTATACGCTCCGTTCCTCCGATATCACTCATCAGATGCTCGCCTTCTCTCCGCCTCTCATCTCTCCTAAATGCACTTCCTGGCAGCATTCTTTCGGTTTCTCTAGCCTCAAGCACGTTCACCATCCAAGCCCTATCTCGTCCCTCGGGAAATGAAATTAGAATCCTTTTACTTCACCGTTTACCTTGATATTTTGGTACCATTATTATTGCTTGAATGGATACGACTCTGTATTTTCCTGTATGCGCCACTGTAAATTGGCAATATTGCTGTAGGTGAACTAGTTTATAAAATATATTAAATAGAATAACGAGATTTTTGATTGAAATGGAAAAAAGAACCAATTAACCTCCATACTCCCACCAAATGAAAGGCTAAATTCATTGAGCTTTTAATAGTCGCACTACGAACCAAAGCCAATACTCTGCTTGTATCATTTTTGTATTTTTAGCATCCTGAACCCACCGCTAGAATGAGTGGCAGGGGCTGAATATGTATTACAATACACCAGCTTAATTTTTAACTGAATGTTTTTCATCCATAACAGTCGGACAACTTCATTCTGATCCCTTCTCGTTCGTGGAAAAAATTACATCTAAAATCTATCTCTTCTACACTTAATCTCTATAATTTATTTACGTGATCTCTCCTATCGCAGTAAAAACCATAAACACAGTAATCAACCCGAAGGTCGGTTTAGTCCTGTCGTAGTATGATGGGGCTAATAATACATTTTCAACATCATTGCTAGAGAGATGTCCTTCCAATTCGTATAAGGGAATTCATCTGCCCCCCCTACCACACTCCCTTCCATACACCCTGGGGATGGCTTTCAGGGTATATATAAACAAAAAATAAATAAAAAAATTTGTAATTTAACCTTCGCTCCATAAGTGATCCCCAGCCCAGCTCCTCTAATATTAAAAAATTATATTTTGGATACTAAGTTTATCATAACAACGTTTTACCAATCTAGCTCCTCTATCCTGCAGGCATTCCGTGCTCAATGGACGAAACGAAGATTCGGCAACCAGTTGAACCATGTCATCTCCAGTTTGCCGTTAACGGTGCGAAAACTCGTTTTTCTTTTTTTTTCGTGCACACGCAATGTAGTTCATTTTATGGATATTCGATCGGAATAGGCACGCCGTGATGGAACTGACCTCAGCCGCTTCCAGAGATGACTTTCTCCAGACGTTGAATGCGGGGAACCGCGACGACCATTTATTTGGTCATCCATTGCCTAAGAAGGTGCGACGCCGGCGAAGTTTAGGCGTGCGTGCACGCAATGAAACGGACGCCGAGCACCGCACGTGGTGTCTGTCCTCTCGTCGCAAGGATGAGGCGGTGGAGGGTGGGAGGAGGAGAACGCCACGCGGGCGGACGGATCACTCGACCCCCGAGGGCCCGGCGGGGGTCCTTCATCTGCGATCGTGGCGCGGCGCCGCACCGCGACGGAGAGGAGACAAAAGGGAGCCCCAGAGAGGCAGGCGAGGGCCGGGGGGAAGGGACGGGCGCGGATTGGAGGGGCGGCAGCCAAGGAACTCTGCCGGTAGTTTTCCTCCCGACACCGCCATCTGTCGGAATAAATGTGCAACAGAGGCTGAAGCGACGTGGTGTGGGGAGCCGCGGCGGGTTGGGAGAGGAGACCCGGGACCACCCGCCCCCCCCACTCACCTCCCACCCAGGCCCCGCGGGGGGGAGGGAGGGGTGTGGCACCTGGAGGATCGTCTTGGCCGAATGCGAGCGGCGTGAGTTCGATTCCATGGCTTCTCGTTGCACCTCCAATCACCTCTCCTCGACATTCTTTCACACTTATAATAATAATAATACTATGAGAGATAGATATTTTAGTACCCTGCAAGCCACCCCTGGGGTACGGCAAGGGGTGAATACACACCAGACTAATTTTGACACGAATATTTTTACCCCTACCGCGGTCGGCCAATGTTAGTCTGATCCCTTATTTCGTGGTAAAAATAACATCTTGAATCTATTTGTTCTACACTCAATCTCTCTAATTTTATTTCCATGATCTCGCCTACCGTAGTACTATGGGGTTAATAATGCATTTTCAACATCACCGCTAAAGAGATCCATTCTTCAAAATTACTCAAGAGATTTAATCTGTAATTTAACCTTCGTGATTCCCAATCAAGCTCTTCTAATATCTTGAATATGCTACTTAGTTTATTATAACAACACTTCTACTGTAATACTTGAGCAGGATTTTTCTAGCCATAACCTCGCGAAGTAATAAAAGCCATGGTGATCCAACTCAACCGATTTCACGAATCTAGTACTCTTGGGCCTCCGTGGCACATAATTTGAGCCGCTATGAAACATGGCAGTACTGTAACATTTTCGAAACATAATAGAGAAAAGTACTTCACCAATTATAATTGCAGACAACTACGTTCATTTCGTCCTCTGCTTTGTTACGAACCTTTCATTCCGACGCTTAAAGTCACTGAAACAAATATAAAAAGATTGTGGTTGAAACTCGCGGACGTTTCGGGGTCAAGAGGCGGTACCTTTATCAGCAGAAGAGGAAGGAAAGTGCACTACTTTTATTTTCACATACGCATATGCATTCTGGGGTGAAGGTACACAGTATTCCCTCCTGAAACAATTGTTACTTTAAAAAAAATAAATTCTATAATTCAATTTTCCGAATCAAACTGCAAAAGAAATAGGTAATCTTAAAGGCATTATTATCCCCATCGTTCTTCGGCAGACGAGATGATGTCCATAAATTGTGAGAAATATTTTAAAGAACAAAACGATAAGGGATCAGAATAACGTCCGACCGCCGTAGGAGTAAATATTTTTAAGACATTTTTATTTATATATACCCTTCAGTCGCCACCAGGGTGTGTGGCAGGGGGTGAATACACAGCAGAATAATTTTACCCTAACACGAGCTTACCGCGGTCGAACAATGTTATTAATATCCCCTATCGTTCGCGGAAAAATGGCATCTTAAATCTGTCTGTTCTTCAATTAATCTCTCTAATTTTAATATATTTGGGTCAAGTTAGTCTGATGTGTATTCACCCCCTGCCACACATCCTGGTGGTGGCTTTCAGGATACTAGAAAATACTAAATAATAATACTAAAAATCTTTAATTCATTTAGCCTCCTTGGCCATTCAAGAACGACTTAAAGGGGACACTTTTTCGAAACCTACAAAGGGGGGGGGGGTGGGAATTGTCTATCGACAGATTTTCCACCCGGATCGTAACCGGCTATCATTCCCATGAGAATTCTAGTCTGCCCCAGAAAGTGTCACGGTTGAATAACGCCGAATAGTCACGACCCCGAGTGCAGAGTAGATGGACGCAGCAAAATCCAAAATTCCACTCGCCTGGTCTTCCAACTCAAGTTCTTCCCCTAGCACTGAACAATATAAAACGAAACTCGAGTGCCAATCGTTCGTGGATGGATAATAATATCCGACTATAACACTCGAATCCTGCTCTCATTTACGCAATTACATTACGAAAATTCCAGGAATACACGCGAAGTGGATAAGTGGCATGCAAATTAAGCACTTATGACCAATCAAATCGTCGGTCTCAGATCGTCAATCCAAGAGGATAGCGGCACCGATTAACCCCACTTTAACAGAGAGCACCACCACTCTTTTAGGAAGGCAAAAACACCCCCATCCCCCCCAACACCACCACTCAATCGCGCCCCGCCAAAACAATCAATTCGTACCGGCGCCAATCCCGCGGGGGGAGAGTCTCGTGGACTACCCCGTTCATGACGGAGTGCCGAACATCCCCCGAATGCAGCTCACATAACCCTCACCCACTACCACCCCTCTCCCCCCCCCCTGTGACACGCTCTCATCCCCCTGCATGTCGTCCGTGCAATCATCCTGAGGGGGGAGCGCAGTCAGGGGGTGGCGCGAGTTCCTTCCCCCATGATATGTCGCTCCCCTCTTTCCAGCTCAAAAAGTCTGCACAGGGGTCGGATCCGGTTTGGAGAGTCCAATGCGAGAAATCCGGCCTCGGAAACGGGGAAACCGGTTTTTTTCCGGAGTAAAAGATGGAGTTACTTCGCCCGCGTGACAACGCGGAGCGTTTCGGGATTTAATTTTTCGGAGGGAGGGACTCGAAGCGGCCGAGGAGTGGTGGGGATTGGAGGCATCGCGAACGGGGAAGTGGGCGGCGCGTTACAATTCCCGGGCGAAAGCTCTGCGCGGAGGCCTGACTATGAGAGGCCTCGACGCCGGGCCACGACGCGAGAAACGCCGCCGCGCAAATGCAATAGTACGGACAGAGGATATGCGAATTGGTGATGGCGACGAACGACCCAACGGCCAAACCACTCTGCATGGTATTAAATGCCTTGGAGCAATCGGTTCATTCTTTACGGCACCATTAATTAGTCATACCACATTATTTTCCTCCATTCGGTTGGTCCCGCTATGAATTTCCTCCTTTTTTTATTAAACTGAAAGTTTCGACACTATTTTCAACACGAATGCCTTGATGGGGAGTGAGCGAAATGCGAGGAATGAATGAGAGTACAACAGGGTGCGGCACCACAACTTTTTTTTGTGAAAGCGTTTTGCGTTTGAAAAATATTTTGTACTTTTTAGTACCCTGCAAGCAACCGCTGGGGTGTGTGGCAGGGGGTGAATGCACATGAGACTAATTTTGACCCGAATGTTTTTCACAGTACCGCGGTCTAACAACGCTATTCTGCTCCCTTATCGTTCGTGGAAAAAATTAAATCTTAAATCGTTCTACACTTAATCTCTTTAATTTTATTTACGTGATCTCGCCTACCGTAGTACGATGGGGGTAATGACACATTTTCAACATCACTGCTTAAGAGACGTCCTTCTAATTTATGCAACAGATTTAATCTGTAATTTAAACTTCTTTTCGAGAGTGATTCCCAGCCTCTAACTCCTCTAATATTTTGGATACGCTACCAAGTTTATCATAACAATGTTTTACAAATTTAGCTCCTCTGCTCCGCACGCGATCTAATTCGGCAATCAATACAACTTCGTGAGGATCCCATATGCTGTTGTAGTTGGACTATGGACAGGCATTAATTTTACAATAATAATAATGAAACGCAGCATCATAATGAAGCACGAATGAAGAAACAATGATGCACGCACCTGTCCGTCGCAATCTCCGAGCCATTTTTTTATTAAATACGGCAGAGGCCGCGCGACACCCTTCGCGCCGCTGAAACGCGTTTATTTCGCGTGGGACGGGCAGGGGAGGGGGAGGGTGCGGGGATGGACGGAGTGGTGCACGGGGGCGAACCGAAGTGGGTTGTTCCCTTGGCCCGTGCTGGACCGAGAACGGGGGTGGGGGGAAGTAAACGAAAGGGGAGGCGATGCTTGGACAGGTAGGTGTGGGGAGGGGGGTGCGTGGCGACCCCTCGGGAAGAACTGGTTGTTTGACTTCCATGGTGTTTCCGCCCCGAACCTCCTCCCCCTTCACTCTCTCCTCCACCGTCGCCTCCATCTCGGTTCCGCCCCCCACCCCACCTACTCCTCAAGGAGGCGAGAGGCTATTTTTAGGGAGCGGGCAAAGGGGAGTGTGTGTGGCCCCAGGCTCATTTACGGTATTACGGGAGGCCAAGGGCGTGGATTGGAAATACAAGTGGGGGGAGAAGGTAGGCGGACATGCCTGGTGATTATCGGCGGGGGAAGGGAAGGTGGTGTGCGGAGGGGCAGGGGTAGGAAGGGGAGGGTGAAATCTACCCCTTCACCATTTCCCTGTCAAAGGGCCACTTTCACCCTTTCGCTCAAAGCGGATGAAGCGAATGATCATTTTTAAGATCTGGGAGGTATATGCCAATGACGGAAACTTTAATGCATGAATTTTAGTATTACACGTAAGTGGTGGATGCAATTTATCTGATAAACGCCGCGGAAACCCGAGAAACAACTGTGAATAAATTTCACTTGTTGCATTGTCAATGAACAGCAAGTGGGGCAGTGTTTGGAGAACCAAAATGAAAAATATATTTTTGTAGACTTCTTTAGAAGTATGGAAACGGAAAGAGGAGTGAGGCTAAGAAGAGGAGACGAAGAATGGAAGTGTTTCAAGGGGGCATTTGGTGATAAAGGTAGGCGCGAGTACCAGAATTAGGAAATTAAAATACACGTGGTGGAATGGGAGAGAGAGAGTGAAAGAGTCAGCAGGGAAGAAGTACAAGGCCTTCTGGGTGCGCTTTCAAGAGAAGAGAGGGGGGACGGAACCGGTGTACAAGTCACCAAAGGGGGTGGCGAAAAAGGGAGTGGCCGGGGAGGAGAGCGTGGACCAATTTGACCTAGCCGAGAGAGTTGTGTGTGGAATGGCCGACGGGGAAGAGGAAAGGTAGGAAAGAAGATTCAAGAGGGTTAGTTAAAGATGGGTAGGAGAAAGGGAGAAACTCAAAAGGGATACGGATAGCGTACCTTATGAATATACTGGAGCCAAAAGGATGCTCTGAGAAAGGGCAGTGACGGGTGTAAAGGGACAGGTGGAAGTGGAATAAGGCTTAACATGAGGAGACATGGAGGGAGCATTCGGCGAGATCAAAGGAGGAAAAATCTCCAGGCTTACATTTACTTACACCTAAACACTACTCCGCAAGCCGCCGCATGGATGTGCAGAAGGGGGTGTTAGGTCACCAGCCATACTACATCTAAACTAATACTTCCATTAATACCCCGTGATCCAACGAAAGGGCATCTGGAAGGGGGGCGACTAAACACACCATTCAGGAAACATCCATTATTCGCAAATTAAGAATATTTTGCACATATGTACTGTAAGTATGATAAACTGATTAGAGTATTGAAATTATTAGAGGAGTTAGGCTGGGAATCACTCCCGAAGCGAAGTTTAAATTACAGATTAAATCTCTTGCATACATTAGAAGGGCGTCTCTTTAGCAGTGATGTTTGAAAATGTATTATTACCCCCATCGTACTACGGTAGGAGAGATCATGTCAATAAAATTAGAGAGATAGAAGTGTAGAACATATAGATTTAAGATGTAATTTTTCCGACGAACAATAAGGGATCAGAATAACGTTGTCGGACACCGGTAAGGGGGAAAAGTATTTCGTGTCAAAAGTAGTTTGGTGTGTAATCACACCCTGCCACAAACCCTAGGCTTGCAGGGTACTATAAAAACCACTGCACTGGCTTTCACCCACTACAGAATATTTTAGTCACATATAATAGGAAGGGATAAAAAAAGTGAACATCAACCACTTTTCGAAGAGATCGCCATCAGACTAAGAGGGGTCATGCAGAACTGGGGACGTTTTTTCTTTCCCACCCTCTCCCTCATCTATTGTCCTTTCCACCTGGTGCTTGCACCCCTTACCACACACATTTTCGGTGAATCTCGGGGTATTTGTGTAGATGTAGATTCAGAGAGAACGTACAAAAAACCGGCGGCTCAATGCCACTCTTCCTGCAAAAGACGTAGAAAGTAGTTCATTTGATTTTGAGAGACTGCCGAGGAAGTCATCGCGTGTGAGTGACACGGTAATCATTCTTGGTTGGGACCTTTTCGCATTCCCAACAAGGGGGAGAGATTCCCACGACTCCTACAGCCAGTGAATTGTGTGGAAGAACCATATTGGGTGAGTGGGGGCGGGAAAGTTTGGGTGGAAATGGCATTTCCAATTTGGGGAAGGAACAAGTCCTTGACACAAGTGTTGAAGAGGGGATGTACAGCAGGTATTCCCATTAAATAAAGCGTCAATGAGAGTATTAGGTAAGTGTTACGAGATACCTCGTACATTGAGGTGCCTCTTGGTTCGTCGGAAATGTTTCCGAAGAAAAGTAAGCCGGTGTAAACCTATGAAGTCAGGAGCTAGAGGTACATCCAGACTCGAAGAAAGCCAACCAGAATAATTTTAGTAAGGTATACAGGGGACACTTTTTGAGTTTACTTGTGACGCCAAAGAGGAAATTTTTAGACTACACGCTGTACGAGTAGACCAGACTCGTACAGTGAGAAGAAATGCATACAGGTATTACTCGAATGAGAAAATAAACAATTAAATGATGCACAATGCGCTAACAACGAGATTACCGGGGGTACGATCGGATAGCCTAATTGGAAATTAAATTCCACTTACGATCACATTAAATCACCGACCTTTTCAAAAAATAATTGTTATGGCATATGCTCTTCCAAAAAAAAAACCCACACCAAACGCCCAGTCCGCAGCGCGGACATTATGACGCCAATACGTTAACTTGACGATTAGCCAGTAGTGGTTTATCCCAAGGGAACACGAGCTGTCCGTAAGGCAAAAAGTTATTAATCATTGACACTCAAAGATTAAATAGTAATTAAATGCTACTACACACCATATGAAATGGGTCAGTAGCTCAGGAAAGCAGGTGAAGGAAACCGAAGCATTCGATATAATCATAGCAACCCATGAACTCATGTGAAACGCCAATACTTTACCTCAGTTCGTTGGTGTTAATTAGCAGCGAATTATTTTACTGATGTAATATATGGTTTTATTGATCATTTACCTGATGACCCTGGCCAGTTAGTATCAAGGTTCACTCTCGGTGTGCCCTGCTGAGCAAGTGATCCTTTGCTTTGATGAGTATTTTCTTATTCAATCAGTTCAATGCCCGCGGTGACTCCGTAGGCGAGTTAAAATAATCCTCCAGGCTTCTGCCGTCACCATGCGGTTCTTTCTCTGTAGGAGAATGGTAGATTACATGTACCGATGCCGTGTGCCATTATCTTCAGTGCCATCAGTCCAAGGATTGGTCTGCAGCATCATTCCATCCCTGGTGCCAATCTGCCAATCTCTTTGTTCCCTAATGCCTCGTACACCGACTCTACCTACTCGCTTCTCGTAGTTCATATCCCAGATGATTCTCTCTAATTTAGCCCTCCATATTTAGCTCGGGGATTCAGCTCACTTATGGCCTCAACATGCAGGAGAAATAATTTCGTCTGAATTTTTCCTCAATCGTTCCGCTCGTCGTCCTGTGAAACATATCAGAAATCCCCGACTTTCCGGGGCCGACGTCCCCGTTTCATCGGAACTTATTTTCGTTCCATTGTCCCAAAAATGTGCTTAGCGACATTATTAAGAGCATGCCTAGCCTGCAATATCTGTCCGATTCGACAAACATGGTCTCTCAATTGAACACAAATGTATTCTAAACTAGACAATATGATTAAATGTTTGACTATTCTGTGATTGGTCTACGTATGTAGTGACATTTACCGGGCAAATTAAAACATATTCGTAGGCTGAAAAACAATGTCTCAAAACAAATACTTAATGAAATAAGGTAGAAATATGTAAAATTAATTAATATTGTTCCATAATAATTTATTATATATATATATATATATATATATGGGTCGCGGTGGTCTAGTGGGTAGAGCGTTGGACTACTGACCGGAGGGTCCCGGGTTCGATTCCCGGGCAAGGCACTTTGGGCACCTGCAGCTCCACCCAAGCTAGTTGATTTTTCGGGTACCAGATCTTCCTGGGAAACCATAACCGGCACAGGGAAAGGAACTGGCCCCCCTACCCTGATGTGTGAATATTCACACGCCGTCGGGCTTGGTACATGGGTGAGCTCTACCATCACCTACTAAACCGACCTTCGGGTTGATTACTGTGTTTATGGTTTTATATATATATATATATTTATATATTTCTACAGGTATTTAGTTATTTCCCAATGAGATCACCCGAAAAAGATAAAATTCTTCGTTGGATAAAAGGAGTGATTTTTTAATAAATGATAAAATTTATTTAATTATGTGCCAATAAGATTTTGTGTCATGATTTTGCATGACCCTCTTGGGTTCTAAAGAATTATGAATATATTATTATTATGTTTAATTATGAAAAAAGCTTGGATACGAAGATATTTCACAAGACTAGACTGCTACATTCATGCTGTTTTCATTTCCAGCTCCTCTATTTGTGTACATTTTTGAAGTCGACCGTTTAAGAGAAATTTCGGGTGTACATACAAACTGCCTGCTTGCACCAACTAGCTAAACCTCCAAATCTAGGTAAATCGTAATTCCTCAGCGAATAAGGGTCCCCGTTGTACAACAATGCATTCCATATCAAATTTTCACAAATATTTTCGAAAAGTTTTTACTCAGCATCCCTGTCATCAAATATCTCCTCTTACGTTAGTGCTTCTTCGCGAGTTCTTCTTCTTATAACTCCACTCCTTTCATCATCCGGTCGAAAAATATTTTCGAGAAAGATAAATTATTAGAAAATTATTATTGGTAGAGTTTTTTATTTTTCATCATGAAATCATTTTTACTTGACACACTTTTCCCAGTGTTTCTCCAAATATTTTGAGCCTTCCAAAAAGGAGAATTGCGAAAGGTCCCCAAAATTAGCATCTGCGTTGGCGTGACCTCCTCGTTCAACGTGAATTGTTCTCCGGCGAGCCATATTTTTAAATTTCGGAATTAAAAAAGAAGTCAATGGGGCCAAATCTGGTGAATGCGATGGATGTTGCAATAGCTCTAATTAATACCATAATTGTCACCATCGAAACTGCATGGATGTACACCTGTGCAATGTCTTAAAGGAATAGATTTTTTCCTTGGGCAAATTACGGTTTCTCTTGTTTTCTTCGCTCAACTGGTCCAATAACGACGCATGATACTCTTCATTTACCGCTCGTCCTTTTTTTCTAGTAGGAAGGTCCGACGGAGTCCTTGAATCTGCAATATCTGGCGTCTATTTCTCGAACTTAACATTGATGGCCCAAACGATCAATGTATGTTGGATGAAGGTTAATTGACGAAACCTCGGCGCTGAAACTAGCGGCTCTGAATTTGTCTATTAAGCTCAACCTAGCTTTAAATCGCCTTGGTTCTAATATTCCCCTTCTCAACTTCAGGAGCATTTCTGTGACGCTTTTCGTTTTATCGTAATAAATTTTAAAGAAACGGGCTGCTCTGCGTAGAACCTTCTCACAATCTCGAAATGGGACCCTTTTCCATTGGATCTCACACACTACATGCTTATTCTAAATGGGGCCTCACGAGAGTATGGTTCCTTGACCTCCTCCCTTGACGCCTGCCAAAATTCGTCTAACGAATACCAATTTTTTATAAGTTTGCCCGCAGATTTCACTCATGTTGAGGCCCCATGATGATGAATCGAGATGAAAGGATTGCGGGAGTTAATGGAGAAATAGACATAGAAAAATGTGCAGCGGAGAAAAAGAGCCAATTAAGTATGGCAATAATTTTGAACAAAAAGGTTAGAAGAAGTGTACTAAACGTAGAGCAAGTGGATGATAGAATACTATTAGTCGAACTAAAAGCTGAAACAACGAACTTGGTCATTGTTAATGGCTCTCTGAACCCATGCAATCATAAGGAGGAAGAAATCGACAAGATTTACGGTCAATTAGAAAAAAATTAATGTGGGCCTTCCTGGGAGGAAACATTTAATAATAATGGGGTATTGGAAGGCCACAGTAGGCGAGGAAAGATTGGTAGTGGTGAAGGAAACTATGGCTTGGGAACTAGAAATTACCACGGGGAGAAAGTAAGCCAGTTCTGCAGGAGACGGGGCTTAATCATCATGAAATTTTGATTTGGACATCAAAAAAGGTATAGGCACAGATGGAATATGCCCGGGGATTCAGGAAGATATCAGTTACCCTCTCCGGAAAATGATAAGGTAAAGAGTTAGGAACATCATGATTTATTTGCTTACTTTCACGGGAACGGATACGGATCCACATAATAATTTGGTACTAATGAAGTGCAACGTCAGATTCAAGAGGAAAAACAAGGAGAACGGATACAAAACTTGAATCGGGGGTCATTAAACGGAACGATGAGAAATAAGTGTCAGCATACTTGTACTGTGCATAAAATCGTGAGTGGGGAAATAGAACTGGGTGTGTATATATATATTTATTAGGTAATCTACCGGTTAAGGTAGGTTTTTGGATGGACACAACTATCAAATAAACATTTTGTGACTCCCCACCTAGCAAACTAATCTATATCAGGTCCCTCTTCATCTCGGTGTACTTCTTTCCTCCTTTCATCCCGTCCAACATCCCTATCCTGTTCCTACCCTTACCTCGCTTGCCCAACATTCTCCCCTCTATTACCCTCTTCAACATTCCACTACCGCTCAATACGCCTTTCATCCATTTTTCCTGCCTCCATAGGATTTCTCTCAACAAACCCCTCTCCTCACCCACCATTTCCAGTACTTCCTCATTTGTTTTCCTTTCGGTCCATTTCACCTTCTCCATTCTTCTCCACACCCACATTTCAAAAGCCTCCAATCTACGTCTATCCTCCTGCTTCAGCGACCACATTTCCGCGCCGTACATAGCTACGCTCCGTATCAGAGTTTTTACGAGTCTTGTCTTAACATCCCTACTCAACGTCCCCGTCATCAACTCCCTCCTCCTTGAGAAAGCCTCCTTGCCTAGCGCAATTCTTCTCCTTACGTCCCTACCACTTTGACCGTATTGGTCCAAAACACTTCCGAGATATGTAAACTGCTCTACCTGCTCTATTCTTTCCCCGCCTATTTTAATATTTAGCTTAGCCTTTTTCTTTCTGGAAAATCGCATAACCTTTGTTTTATTAATATTGATTCTCATCCCATATTTATCGCACTGAACCTCCAATTCACTCAACAATGCTTGCAACCCCTTGGCTGACTGAGCAACTAATGCTTGGTCATCAGCAAACCTAACTGATTTTACGAGTTCCCCTCCGACTTTCATTCCTACCTCCAGTTCTTCCCATGCCTCTTTAATCATTTCCTCTACATATACGTTGAACAGTACCGGTGACAATGGGCAACCCTGCCTTACACCTCTTCCTAACACTGCCCATCCAGACTCTCCGTTCCCCACTCGCACCTGAGCAGTCTGAGACATGTACAGGTTGCGGATCAGTTATATATATATATATATATATATATATATATATATATATATATATATATACACTTTTTTGGAAAACCCACAAACGTGTAATGTAAATTCACTGATAAGTCATAACAAACACAGAAACCAAAACACAAAATAGGAAAAACTCACTGGTTCTCGAATTTTCGGTGGTCCAACCACCTTTCTCAAGAGGAATTAGGAACAGAACTGAGTTTTTCCTATTTTGTGTTTTGGTTTCTGTGTTTGTTATGACTTATCAGTGAATTTATATATATATATATATATATATATATATATATATATATATATATATATATATATAATAAAAAAATAGAAACATTTCAAAAAGAAATATCGAAAACCGCAAACGGAACGGCAAATATGAAAAGGACATACTAAACCATAGATTGCGGACAGAAAAGATAGGCAGACAGCGGAAAGATAGGCGAAAGAAGGAAATGGAAGAATGTAAACATAGAGATAGGATAAAAAGAGACGTTACAGGCGTGATATGGTGGAATATCATGATTAATAAAAATTGGCAATTTTACACAAAATAAAATTTTTAATACGACCGATTTCGATGTAACTACATCATCTTCTTGTGACAGTCATAACTCAGTGTCTAGTATATATGCTGAAAAGCTAGTAAGGGGGTGGTTGGTGTGTAGTGGAAAATGGAGGATAGAGGGATATTAATAAATAGAGAGAGGAAGAAATATATATAAAAGGCTAAGCTGAACATTAAAATAGGAGGGGAAAAATAGAGCAGGTAGAACATAATGAACGAATTATATCAGGTAGAACAGTTTACGTATCTCGTAAGTGTTTTGGATCAACACGGTCAAAGTAGCAGGGACGTAAGGAGAAGAATTGCGCTAGGCAAGGAGGCTTTCTCAGGGAGGAGGGAGTTGATAACGGTGACGTTGAGTAGGGAGGTTAAGAAAAGACTCGTAAAAACTTTGATATGGAGTGTAGTTATGTACGGCGCGGAAACGTGGTCGCTGTAGCAGAAGGATAGATGTAGATTGGAGGCTTTTGAAATGTGGGTGTGGAGAAGAATGGAGAAGGTGAAATGGACCGAAAGGAAAACAAATGAGGAAGTACTAGGGATGGTGGGTGAAAAGAGGGGTTTGTTGAGAGAAATCGTATGGAAGCAGACAAAATGGATAAAAGGCGTATTGAGCAGCAGTGGGATGTTGAAGAAGGTAATAGAGGGAAGAATGTTAGGCAAACGAGGAAAGGACAGGAACAGGATAAGGATGTTGGACGGGATGAAGGGAGGAAGGAAGTACACAGAGATGAAGAGGGACCTGATGCTCGATTGTGTTTGTTTTGGAGTCATAAGATATTTATTTGATAGTTGTGTCCATCCAAAAACCTACCTTAACTGGTAGAAGCCGTCTAAGTAACACGGAGGTATTGAATAAACAAGCTTGGACAGCAACAAACAATATAAGAACACACAAACATTACACTCACAAGTAATATATATTTATGTACGCATTTTTGAATAAAAATTGAATGATAAGCTTAGGCGGGAAATTAACGTTGCGAAAGACGACTAGATGATGAGGCGTCAGACTGGGTTGCGTCACGGCTGGCCTACGTCCATTATCACCAAGGGATTTTAAAGTTCTCGTATATGTGGACAAAATGTTTAAAAACGCATGGGAAGTACTGGAGTGAATATCGGTGAACCATTAATTATTTCAGTTAGGTTTTGCGGATATTCAAGCTTCAGTTATTCCATCAGCAGGTAACATGATTGTAATTGTACATGCATGGCTATGGTGACCTAACACCCCCCGTCACACGCCCTTGCGGCGGCTGTATATGTAGATAGTTCCAAGAATTTAGTGAGGTTGTTGGAGAGACAGTGGGAATGGCATGGGATGAGAATAAATGCAAAAAACAAAGATTATGCGATTTTGCAGAAAGAGAGAGGATAAATTAAATAAATATGAATGAATAAGAATGAAAAAATGAAATAAATATAATTTATCAAAATGGTTAAAGCAATACGGATATAAAATGAAGAATTGCGCTAGGCAAGGAGGCTTTCTCAAGGAGGAGGGAATTGATGACAGGGACGTTGAGTAAGGACGTTAAGAAAAGTCTCGTCAAAACTTTGATATGGAGCGTAATTATGTACGGCGCGGAAGCATGGTCACTGAAGCAGGATGATAGACGCAGATTGGAGTCTTTTGAAATGTGGGTGTGGAGAAGAATGGAGAAGGTGAAATGGACCGAAAGGAAAACAAATGTGGAAGTGTGTTCTCTGTTGTCTTTGGGATTTCTCGATCTTTCCCCTCTATGTCCCTGCCTACCTTACTCCTCACTCCTTTACTCTCTCCTTCCTCAAACATGTATAAATACGATGTATTTGAATTTCCTTCTACCTAAGGATGGTTCTGTGAACCGAAACGCGTTGTAAGTTGCCAAGAAACCTGTGGAAAAGTGCAAATATATTTTTCTGAAAACGAGGAATTGCTAGTCATGGAGGGGAGGAGAGGGGTTTGTTAGGAGAAATGTTTAGGAGGCAGGAAAGATGGCTGAAAAGCATATTGATCGGCAGTGGGATGTTGAAGACTGTGATAGAGGGAAGAATGTTAGGATAACGAGGAAAGGGTACGAATAGGATAGGGTTGTTGGACGAGGTGAAGGGAGGAAGGAAGTATAAGGAGTTGAAGAAGAAATAAATGGAGTCTGGAGGAATTAATGTCAGGTAGCGTTTCATTAGGAGAGGCAAGGAAATTTATTGTTTTATCGTTGCATATGCCGTATCCATCTAAAACCTATCCTACCCAGTAGAATAAAAAAATATTAACCAACAAAATGTTGAAATAGAATTTCCTATTACCAAACGGAGATATGTGAGAGGGATGTGGTGAAAAACAGCGTTTAAAGATAAAGAAATGAGATAAATGCTGCCTGGTAGTGAATTTAGGAGAGAAGAAAAGCGTTAACAAAAACGTCCTACACGTGTTGACTATCGGAAAAATCTGAAACCTATCTGACGGCTGTACTATATTGCCGAAAAAAATGTTTTGTATCTTCTTTGTGCCACTAAGTCTCTTTGGTGAGATGCTGTAGTTGTCATTAATTGGTATGTAAGAGGAAAACGAGCTGTCAAAGTGGTTTCCTTTACTCTTTCTCGAAAGGACTCATAGATCCATTCTTTCTTCACGATTCGAATTCTCGTACTGCAGTTCCATCACATCCCAGGGTCGCCAGAGATTAAATTTCTGTTTGACCTTCTTAAAGAAATTACATAATGCTGCGGATGGTGTTTCCATGGCCGGTTTCACGTAACGCGAGTATTTAGACCTGTCTTTTTCTAAGGGACTGGTACGATATGTTGTGCCTGTTGCGCCGTCCTTCGATTCAGCTCACCGTCTCTCCGCAGCTGAATCAACAACTCCTTTTAAGTTTTCGCTCTTCTGTGCGTGAAACTCCAATTAAATGGAATTGTCACTTTTTCATAATTAATGAAAATTAAGCCTTTTTTATTTTCATTCCGATTATGATAATTGAAAAATTAATGCATTTCCCAATAAAACACAGTCAGGAATAGTAGTGCATTGGATAAAGTTCGACTTTATTAGCGGCATTGGTATATTACGGAATGGTCAGTGGAGGCGTTTTTTTAGTGCTAGAGAAGTTAGGGCTAATCGTGAGGGCATCTGATATCATGTGCCAAGGTTCCGGATATAGCAATAGTATCGCATACTATTGGCATAATATTGTATTACTTATTCAATATGAGTTTGTATTTAGTGGGATAAATGGCCAACTTAATTTGATAACTCGAGGCTTAGAGTGGGCTGACGGGTGATACTTGTGCCTACACTTTCCTCATCCGCCGCTCTTCGATCCAAACCTGGAGAGATCCGGCCGCGAAGCACGGCTTAGGCGTATCTTATTCTTTCCCAGAGTCAAACTCATTTGGCTCCTCCTTGGGTGTGGGGTTGATAAAGCCACCCACGGTCACCCTAAGCATTGCTCCCTGGGAGCGATGAAGCGTTCACTATCGCAGTCTCGAAACCCGAGATAAGAGAGCGTGTGGACGAGCGAGGCGGGTGGGAGAGTGCCCCTCCCCCCTGAAACAAAGAGGTGACCAAGGGTTGTCACGCACCACTCTCATTCTCTTCGATGCCTACTGGGTGCTGTAGAGAAATAAACAATGTTGAAACAAATACGTGACTTGAGATTTGAAGTTGGCTCTTCGAAGGGTGATTCGGGATTGCGAATAATTGGAGGCGAAAAGGACTCTCTTCGACGGACCCAGATAAGATTGTCCGACTGCGGTAGGGGGAAACATTCGGGTCAAAATTAGTCTGGTGTCTTCATATTCACTTCCTGCCACACACCCTAGCGGTAGCTTGCAACGTACTAAAAAATACAAAAAACCCTCTTCTGTGACGACGCTGTTCAATTTTTGCCAGCTTCTCTAATGCGTGGACGTAGGAGGATGATAGGATGCATTAATCAAGCGCTTTTAAGACAAAGAACAAGTCAAGTTCGTGGGTCGCAAATATCTTCCGATCGGAGAGCGCTCTTTTCCTCTTACCACGCGGGTCGTTAATTCCCAGAGCCATCTGGCGCTGTGCCAACGGATAAGGGAATAATTACGCTTTCGTCCTTTCCTTTCGCGTCTTGTGTGTGGGCTGTGTGACTCCGAGGCGGAATACTCCATCCTCTTCCCGCCCCCCCCCCCTCCGGGCCGAGGCGGTGGCGCCGGCTGGCCTTCGAGCGCTTCAACTGACCACTGCCGAAAACTGTCCTCGCCCACTGTTCTCACGCGCCCCCTCCAACCTCCCTGCCCCCCACCCACCGGTCACCTGCTGGGGCACGCTGGGGGCGGCGGAGACTGCAACTCCCGCGTCTCTCTGGCTACAGACGCGCTCGTGTACTCGATATCCGTCGTCCTGTTTTCCTGCTGCTGCAGCCCATCCTCTTGCACAATCCTCCAATGTTAGGAAAACAATGAATTTTTTTTAATAAGTTATAATTCGCGCTTGTCACTGAATTCATTTCACGGTAATGGCTTTCACTCATAATGCATCTAATATGGATATTAAGGAATTCGCGGAATGCTAAAGCTAACGAGTTAATTGAAATGCGAAGTAGGCAAAAGGTAAAGTATTTATTATGAAGTAGCAACGTTATATTAATGTACGATAAATTTATTTTCATCTCTATCAATCCATAAACTGCTAGCTGCAAAGGCCGCTTCTTCCTCAAGGAGAGGGCGACCAATAATCGCTGAAATTAATTCAACTGGAAAAGGGCCTCGAGTTGAAACGAGACGTAATCAATTAAAATTATTGATATAATTTCCAGTATTAATACCGTGCACATAATCGGTGAATCCAGCGTATGATGGTGACGGGGATGTTGCCTAGAGTGTTGTTGGCTTTGAAATGAAGAAATACTGCAAAGTTGAGGCGAGAATTCTTTTAAATTTTGAGGAGTATCGATTAATTATATATTATATGTATACATATTTTTTCATATGTTAGTCACATGGCTACAGATATAAGGGGAAGGGATAATACCACATATAAAAGACAAATACAGAGCACTGTTCAAGGAAATACTCTCATACTTGTGATCTGCTCGATTCCACCTTCCACACATCTCCTGTGTTTGCCGTTTATATGTGTTCCTATCCATTTTCTATTGATCTATATACATGTGAATGAATATTTGTTCGCCATATGGCGGATTTTCTATTTTCGGGTTTGAATGTGTGTGTGTGTGTATGTATGTATGTATTGATATTAGATATACTTTAATGGAACACTTATTTAAAGGCAGAAACATGAAGAAAGGTCACTCACGTACGAGTATACAGGTATTTTGACATTTTGACGGCAAAGCCACCATCTTCAGAATGCAGTCCTCCGAGGAAGGGCATGAAGGGTGAGCGGACAAGGCGGTTGGCGAATCGTTTTTGTGGGCGATATTTAGCTCAAGAGATTATAAACGATTTAAGCGGCCATATTTGTGAATACGTGGTCATATAAGTTAAGTAGATGGCGTCAAACGTAGTGATGGAATGTAAACCTTAGAATCACACATTGAAGTAGAATATATGCGCAAATTCGAGGCTTTTGAAATGCGGGTGTGGATAAGCTTAAGTGGGCAGAAAGAATAACAAACGAGGAAGTTATTGGTATGTTGAGTGAGGAGAGGGGATCGTTGAGAGAAATCAAAGGAAGCAGGAAAAATGGATGCAGAGCATTTTGATTGGTGATTGGGTGTTGAAGTATGTGATAGAGGGAAGAATGTTAGGCAGACTAGGGAGGGGCAGGAATAGGATAAGCATGTTGGAAGGAGGTATACGGAGATGAAGAGTGGCTTGTTGTAGTGTAGTATTTGTTGCCTCCGGCGTTATTTTATTGAATTCACTTTTTTAAATGAAGTAACTTTATAGTGGTTGTGAAATTACAAAGTTACTTATTTCATTGCAATATAGGGTGTTGGGTTTTGTTTTGTGGGAGAGGCAAGGGAAAGGGCGACACTGTAGGGTCGGTAGCTTTTGTTAATTAAAAATCTACTTAAACCGGTACATCACCGATAAAATATATGTAGTATGGAAAGTTTCATTTGTGTATTCTTAATTGGCATGGCTGTGCCGGGAACTGATTCATTGAGGGAAATAAAGCATGAAATATAGTCTTTGAAGGTTGACGAAACAGTTTTCGAATAACATGCATGAGTGTTGTGTGTGTCTGTTATGGTATGCGATGGTCAGTGGGATGGGGGCCCTCGCCTGCGCCTCGCAGGGCCCCCACCCCCCTCCAAGAGCGGACGGAGTTACTGATAAGAGTCCTCTTGGATAGGCACGCACGCGCGCTCGTCGCCCCGGGGCCCTGCTCACTTTTATCAAGGGATACATCGGCGGCCTTTCCACCTCATCCACCGCCGGGGTAATGCCTTCTGGTTACTCAAAGCTGCTCCATTCATACTTCGGAGGGCTTTGTGACGACGTTTAAATCCGTCTGACTGGGAGAACATTTCGTAGAGAGAGAGAGAACGAGAGAGATAGCAGACGCTTCGTCCATGGGGCCTGCCTCCAGCTTGGGTGTGCTCATATTTCGCCTCCTGCATTCCAATGACACAGGGTGTTTTATCGGAGTTTAAAAACTTTTTAGTGGTTATTACGTTTAACTTACGATAATAAATTATACATAATACAAAAGAGCAACTCAAACGGTTTTGTTGATACACTTGCGCATGCAGTTTCCTCTGTCATCCGTTACTAAGCGCTAGTAGCAAAGATGGCGAGTAGTGAACACAAAGCGTTTTATGCTTTACAATTTGCAAGGTCTGAATCTGTAGTTAAAGCGCAACGTGTGTTATGCACTAAGTTCCAATGTAAACCTCCAAGTGGTAATAACATCTCAATGGTAGTGGTTGTCTTTCCAAAGGAAAGAGTACCGGACGAGCAAGACTTATTGAAGAGCGCGTTGAGTTAGTGAGAGAGTCTTTCGCGGGTAACCCCAAGAACTCAGTTTAGGAAGGCTAATAGTGAATTAGTAATTCCATTGATGTCTGTGTGGAGAGTTTTAAGGAGATGCTTACAACTAAATGTATATCGTTTGCACTTGTTACAAGCTCTAAAGCCGACAGACTACAGCTTAAGTCTTCAAACCGCGATATTAATTTTGAAAAACCCAGCAATTGTATATTTTTGAGCCAAATTTCCCGTCATATTTTCAGCGCAATTTTTCATGCCGAATTTAACATTTTACTGAGTCATATTGTCGGAGTAATTAGTGGTCATGCGTCCATTCGAATTTCACATTATTTTCTTCCTGTCGATAGAAAAAAACTGCCTTTCCTGCCGAAAGAATGTTTTACATGACACCACCGTTAAGCGGATGGCATCGCGTGGGGTGGGGGTCGATCATTGGGCGAATTCGACGTAGGGTGTGAGTATGAATTTTTTAATTTTCACTACCCTGTAAGCCATCGCTAGGGTATGTGGCAGGGGATGAATATACACCAGACCACTTGTGATTCAAAATAATTTTCTCCCATAGCGCGGTCGGATGATATTATTCTGATCCCTTATATTTCCTGGGAAAAACGGACTCTTAAATCTAGCTGTTCTCACACCTAATATCTCTAGTTTTATTGATATGATTTCTCCGACCGGAGTACGATGGGGTAATAAATGATACAACTCCAAAGTAATCGCTATTCCAACCCTAGCTTCTCTAATATTTTGGATTCGCTGCAAAGTTTATCATTACAACGTTTTACAAATCTAGCTCCTCTACGCTGCACGCGATCCATCTCGGAAATCGATCCAAATTGGCGAGAATCCCATATACTTGCAGCATATTTTAAATGAGGCCTAACCAGCGACAGATAACATTTCTCTTTGACCTTTTCATCTATTTTCATATATTCTTTCAATTCTTTTTGACCTTTGAAGAAGTACTCTTCTAATAAATCCTAATTTTTTGTTTAGCTTTCCCACATATTTCCCGTATGTATTACGCATAGTAGAGGTCATGAGTGCCTGACTCGTCCTCTGAGATCGATACTCGCCCTCTTGACCTCAGAGAGCAACTCTCCCCCGACGCAGCGTGAATTAAGTGTGCAAATTTTTGGTCCAAGGCGCACCCCATCGACTCCTCCCGCGCCCTCTGGTCGCAGAGAGCCCTAATTCCGCCACGCCCGTCCGCGGACGATTGCGAGGCTGAAAGCACTTGCGTCCCTCCCGCCTTCCTCCCTCTTTCTCTTCGCCGCCCCCGCTCCCTCCCCGGAACCTGTCTTCGAGTCTTCTCGCGTGGCCTTGCTTTGAGAATATCGGAAAAACCGGGAGGCACTCCTCCGCGACCTTTCCCTCGGGAAGGGCCTCTGATCGAGACGCGGTCCGCATTCCTCCCTCCGCGACATTCTCTCCCCCAGAAGTGGTTCTGCTCTTTTCTTTTTTGAAAACTTGACATTCCTATAATAATAATAAGGATGTACTGTTTTTTTATTCCTCTACGTGGTTTCAACATTCTGGAGGGTTTGGAAAACTGGGTTATAATATTTTTTGGGAGATATCTGTTCAAGGAGCTACGAAGGAATGAAGACTGTTGGATAAGGAAGAAGAATGGAAGTGGGAGTGAGGAAAAAAGTGAGTGCGAAACAACGTTTAGGAAAATGAGGGAGGAAGTCTATATGGATTAGATCGCAAAATTTATGAGGAAAGCATTTGACCGGAAGTCTTCGTCAGATCAGTTTTACTTCCTTTGTGAAGTAAGGGAAAGGCAGTCATAAGTGAGGATAGCAGAGCGATGTAATTCCTGCAGAACTTTTTCAATATTTAGGAACACGTGGGAGGAAGAGTCTTTGTGGACTAATTTATAGCATTTTTGAGAGGGGAATTCGGTCGGAAGATTTCGTCAAATCAGTGCTAGCCCCTATCCCAAAAAATGGAAAGGTAGCAGCTATATTTAAGGACTACCGA
This sequence comes from Hetaerina titia, assembly GCA_037158775.1. Taxonomy (NCBI): domain Eukaryota; kingdom Metazoa; phylum Arthropoda; class Insecta; order Odonata; family Calopterygidae; genus Hetaerina; species Hetaerina titia. The sequence continues at coordinate 101,538,989 of CM073771.1, read as the reverse complement.
GCGATAAGTTTGATTTCGCACGCATTAAAGTTGTTCTCAGGATCATCAACAAAAGGATGGAGAGCAGGACAAATGATTACTTAGGGGATAATCAGTTTATGGTCAGGAAGAGGAGAGGCACACGCGATGCCACTCTAGTAATGAGAATAATAATAGAAAGAAACATAGAATATAATCAGGGCATATTTACCTTTTTTGTAGATTTAGAAAAATTGTTTGATAAAGGAAATTAGGTAGAATAGATTAATGCATTGCATAAAATAAAAGTAGACTGGAGAGATAGGAGATTTATCCGCATCCTTTACATACCTCAGACAGCTCGAGTACGAGTGGGGGATGGAGAGTCCGGATGGGCAGTACTAGGAAGAGGTGTAAGGCAGGGTTGTACTGTATCACTTGTGCTGTTCAACGTATGTGTGGAACAAATGATCAAAGAGGCATGGGATGAACTGGATATAGGAATGTAAGTGCGCGGGGAATTCATTAAATCAGTTGGTTTTGTGGCTGATACTCGTCGTCAAATGGGGAACGGTTAAGGTCACTTGCGCCAGTGGATTTAGGGGGTAATTCGGTTAGGAGAGTAAATTCAGGGATGAGAGAAAGGGTGGAGAGGAACCCATCAACGGTATTAGAGTAATGAAATGTTTCAAGGGGTCCAGAGTTTAACGTCCCATCTTTCTGGGGGCGCACTCATTAAAGGCGCTCTCCTCCAATTATCTAAGGGGCTGGGATAACACTGAAAGATACCTGCCCCCTCTAGGATTCGAACCCGGGACTTCGTGCTGGGAAGTCAGCACATTATTCACTGCAACATCTCGATCCCCAGATATCAAAAGGGGGCGGACAGATGGATGCAGGCCTTTTTAATTGAGATTGGGATGTTGAAGACTGTGATAGAGGGGAGAACGTTGGACGAACCAGGAAGGGGCAGGAGTGAGATAGGCGGGATGAAGGGAGCAAGGAGGTACGTGTACTGAATTGAAATGGAAAGACATACTGTGGTGTCTGATGTGAGGTTGTGTTTTTTCATAGGAGAGGCAAGGATATGCATCGCTATTTAACTGTGTCCTTCAAAACTCATCATAGAATACTAATAATTACATCAATGGTAGTGCGCTATAAATAGTAATACCTGACGTGTATTCAAATTTCATAATTTAAGTAGGCATTATCGCATGCAACCACTCACTCTCGGTGCCTTCAACACCTTAACTGTCCCGCTAGTGTATCCACTGACTCGGTCCTACCGCTCACAAGTCTTAAGAGCACTTTCCGATGAGGATGCCTTGCTTCAAGTCCAAACGACACCAACTGCTTCCGCCACAACGGTCTTATCGTCCAGGGCCTTCTTGTTTCGCCGTGAGTCAAGGCAAGGAAATGAAACAAAGTGTGTCCCATGATTCGTTTCATTTCCCTATTTGTGAGACGCCTGCGAAGTTGGTGTGCAGTTGTCTCTCAAGGAAACGTAAGAAGTGTTTCCGGCGAGGTTCGTGAAAAGGGATTTGCTTCGGAGAATCACTTGTCTTTGAAACCAAGGCCCATTTTTTTCAGAAATCATTTATTTGCATCAGCTAAAAATAAATCGATTCGAGACTTCTCTATTTTCCACGTATTTACTTCGCTGAGAGGAAATGATTCCAATCATATTGACTCGAGACGAAAATTCACGTCACGTTTTTAATCGAAATATATTCCGTTGTGAACAAAAGAATTCTTTTGTGTGGATACCAGTATTAAATTCATACGTTTCCAAGAGAGAGAGATATACATGGGGCGGGTCCACTCGACCTTGCCTGCGCAGGAGTATGCGCTCTTACACAGTTTCAAGGCAACTCGTTGGTGATTGGGATTGATCCGACATTTGTGGTATATTCGAAATGTCGACCCAATTTCAGAAACACCACGGCATCAACAAAACGACATCTTGGAGTTAGGCCGTAATCGTGTTACTCACTGGACTCTTCTGCAACAGTTCCATTAAAAACAATGAACATATGTGTTGTTGATATTGATATTTTTACTCTAAAATTGTATGTAGTTTTCTGTTAGGTTATCTAGTTTTCTGTGATACCTTTTCGACCTGCTGTTATTAAAAGTAACGCTGAACCTTGAAGAATTGATATGCGTCATATTGGCGTTTGTTTGCTCAACGCAATGAATTAATATCATTCCGTTCTCTCAAGCAATAAATCTTTTCATCGAGTATGCACTTTAGTAGTAGGGGGTCATCATAATTAATTAAATTTTGCTTCAAAAATAAATTCCATATTACTCTGACTATTTTGGTATTGAATTTGGCCCTTCGTTTAGTTTGGCTACAATAGTATATGGGTTGTGAAATAAGTCCCGAAAAATGATCAGTGTGATAGATAAGAATGAATTGAAGATTATAAAATATAATTAACAATTTTTTGAGGTTATGGCATCATGACTTGCTTGCTAACTTTTACATCACATCCTCTATTCCATGGCTTCCTCTCCGCTTTCCGGGTCCTTTATCGCCTTCTAAGCCGGATGACGGTTCAAGATAACCGAGTTTCTCCCTTTTCCCTTCTCACGACTTGGCTAGCGAAAGTGTACTCTAAAGCAGTTGATCATGGACAATGATGAGAGTGGTCCGATTCCTGCCACGACTATCATTGAAAACAGCCGTATGACAGTGTAAGCCTTCATTGTAGCGGAGGGTGTGATATTTTTTATTAAAATCATCTTTTGTAATCCTGAATAAAATCTTAAATAATTACTGAATAATAATAGATAAAAATAATTGAATGAATTAAGTCGAGGGCTTTGGGAACCGCCACGCAGAGCGGCCTGGCGCTCACAACGACCACGATAGGAGGACTATTAGTACGAGTCTTTCCATTGAACTTTGATTCATCGACATTCGACGACTTCGAGATTTTTATTCGAACAGCAGTGCTGGAATGCGTGAAACAAAAGTAATATTCATTACTGAATTAAAGCAATATTTGATACCCTGTAAGCTACCGCTAGGGTGTGTGACAAGGTGTGATTACCCACCAGGATATTGTTTTCGCTTCATTCGAGCGCTTATTTGTCAATTCTTATTTTTTATGAAAATAGGTAAATCCCGTGCACAATATCAGTATGTTGTCTTTCGCCGGTTAGGCCTCAATTAGAATATGCTGCTAGTGTATGGGATCCTCACGAATTTGGATTGATTTTCAAATTGGATCGCGTGCAGCGTAGATGAGCTAGATTTGTAAAACTGTGTTATGATAAACTGAGTAGCGTATCAAAAATATTATAGGAGCTAAGTTTGAAACCACTCACGAAGCGAAGGTTAAATTACAGATTGAAGCACTTGTATAAATTGGAAGGAGGTATCTTTAGCAGTAATGCTGAAAATGTGAACCACTACCCCCATCGTATTACGGTAGGAGAGATCATGTCAATAAAATTAGAGAGATTAAGTGTAGAACAGATACCATTAAGATACCATTTTTCCCCGGAAAGATAATAGATCAGGATAACGTTGTCCGACCGCGGTAGTGGGAAAACATTCGGGTGAAAATTAATCTGGTGTGTATTCACCCCCTGCCACATATCCTACCGGTGGCTTGCAAGATGCTAAAATATATAAATATATAAAAACAGTTTTGGATGCAATATTAAGTAATTTACGCCGTATTATCTATAACGTGTAGAACAGATAGACTTAAGACGTTATTTTTTCCACTAATGATAAGGGATCAGAATAACATATAGTAGTCCGACCGGGACAGGGTCATGTTCGGGTCAAAATTAGTCAGATGTGTATTCACTCTCTGCCACACACCCCAGCGGTGGCTTTCAGGGTATTAAAATATCTAAAAAATATAAAAAAAGAGGCAAGAATATTTATTTATTCCGTCTTGAAATGTGACTGTGTATAAAAACTGCGAACATTCTTAGCCCTTTTGAAACTATTCAGAAATATGTGAGCAAATATATTCACGCTATATTTTACTTCTACAGTAGTTTCGCTGTGGATTCAGCCCGTGTCGAAGCAATTGCCCTGGCCACAAGGGCCAGGGCTCCGAGGACCAACGTTCCGAGCTTGGGAGGGGAAGCAAGCAATGAATCAGCTGCAATGGTGAAGTTCTCGAAACTGGCCATAAATTACATATTGATGCCTCGCGATAATTAAATATTCTCATTAGATTTAATTTTATGTGTGAGTGTCAGCATAGTCTTCGTCAGGCATGTTATCTACAGATGACCAAATCCATGTTATGCACTAACATATTGGGATGCACACACAATTGATTAATGACTTGTGGTGACAGAAGCAAAAAAATAATTTTAATTGTCGGCTAAAACTATTCAAAAACGCAGGCATGAGAAAATGTGACCATGTTATTCATGACGATGATAAAAATATATCCCTTATGAGTCGAGTAAAAAAAGTGACCTATTTTTTACCAGCGAAACTATTTTTAATTTCTATGGACAAATTCTTTTCTGGTATTTCGACTTCAAAAAAGGTATTTTTTTAAAATTATAGCGTCTAATTACATCGATGGATATCAGTGCGTTGGCGTCTAAAAAATATTGGACAAAAATAAATGTCGATCACGCACGCAAATTATTGATCAGAAATATTGTAGCAAAAACCTCGAAAGACAGTGTGACCGGCACATTTCGTGTCGTCGTTTGCGCCAAAATGGAACAGAGATAGACAATCCAGCGCCCCGGCAGCGGAGAAGTGGATCGGCCGCCCCAGCCGTGCCCTCGCTCTCCTGCCGCCGTGACAGCGTCGTCGTCCCGGTGTCCGTCCGTCTGTCCCCCCCCCTCTCTCCCGCCTTCGAAAACCAATGGCTCCGACTGCCGAGCGGCAAAATGGCAAGTCCCGTTATACTGTGACCGCACCGTCGGAGTGTGCGTGTGCGCGCTTAACTTCTTATTAAGCCAGCGTTTTAACCCAATTAAGACTTATTAGATGAGCACCGGGCAAATGTGAAGAAAAGGTCAAAGAGAATTGTTATCTTTCGCTGGTTATACCTCATTTGGAATATGCTGCAAGTATATGGGATCCTCGCGAATTTGGATTGATCGCCGAATTGGATCACGTGCAGCGTAGAGGAGGTAGATTTGTAAAAAAAATGTTATGATAAATTTAGTAGCGTATCCAAAATATTAGAGGAGTTAGGTAGGGAGTGATTACCGCGGAGAGACGGTTAAATTACTGATTAATTTCTTGCGTGAATTCGAAGGTTGAAGGAAGCAGTGATGTTGAAAATGTTATTACCCCCAACGTACTATGGTAGGAGAGATAATGTCATTAAAATAAGAGAGATTAAGTGTACAGCAGGTACAATTAATATATGTTTTCCACGAACGATAAGGGATCAGGATAAAATTGTCCGACCGTGATAGGGGTAAAAATATCCGGGTCAAAATTAGTCTGGTTTGTATTCACTCTCTGCCAAACATCCTAGCGGTGGTTTGCAGGGCAATTTTTTGCAAAAATAATAAAAATACCAAATTTTCGCAGCATAATAATGCTCGTCAAAGGTTTCGTAATTCGTGAGGGCAAGATGCAATTGGAGTAATTTTCAATACTTGATTTCTCGGGACGGTGCACGGGTGTCGACTCATTTCCGTCCTGGGATCTAGCGATCGGAGGTGAGGAGCGATCGCGGGAGGAAAACAACGTAGCAGCGGGTGTAAGCGTGGGTGCGTGAGTTGAAGTGCGCAGAGAGGGCAAGGTGGTAGGAGAGGAGGGGACGCCGGGTGCACACGACGCCCCCACCTCAACGTCCCCCTCCCTCTCCCGGCGGCTGCGAGCGCGCGCTCACCGTTAAGCCGCCGCCAATTCGCTTCAAGGTGAGGCGAACCAAGAGCCGTGACCCTTTTTTATACATACACACATATCCTCATTGTGACGACTGTGGCGACTTCTCAACGTCAACCCCTCCCTTCCGCTCTCTCCCTCCTCTCGCCTCCTGGCAATTTTCGGTCCACGGGAGAATGGGTGGGCGGTCTAATTCTGTGTTTCGTTTTGTGCAGAATGATTCACACAGACTTTTCTAACTTAACCTTGCACTACTTCATTGTTTACGGGATAGCAGGGTCAGTTTTTCAAAATACGCCAATTTTACTGGTTGGTTGAAAGTTTTTTCCTCTTGACTTACCGAAAGTGAAATTAATGGCAATCCTTCGCGATTTTCCAGTTAAAATTTAATACAGTCATGTTCCTTCAATGTCTGACCTTCGAAATCCCGTTAGGAAGGGGAAGTAACGATTTCCCGAGGTATTCGTACAAATGAGACTCTTTTTCTTTCGAAGGGCAAATGAATCAAAACAGAGCAAACGGAGTTTTATTTCTTGGTGCTACGTCCATCAAAATGTCTTCTTCGACTGACACAAAGAATAGGTATAGTATTTGCATTGTTTTTTTCATTTTTGTAAAATGTATGGTTCTTGTTTTTGCTATTAAATTTGCCACGGGTTCACTAATTAATTATCCTTGGTCTCGCGTGGTACTATTTTTGGGCTGAAGTCTTGTGTTCCAAACCGCTAATTTGGCTCTGACTTCATAAGAGTAATTGTTATGGCGTCAAGGGCAATATACAATAATTACGTGTATTAACCGTTTTGAAAACCTCTTTCTCGTCGAACCCCCTTTTGAATACTAATTCACAGTACATAGATAATGGTATTTTTAACTTTTGGCAACGAAGTTTACGAAAAACTGTGTCCTCCTGACCATCTCACATAGTCACGGATTAATATTAATTCACGTCCCGTCGACCACCGCCAATCCACCTCTGGCCACATTTCGTGCATCATGAATCTTCTCCGCCACGTATTGAGAGGACTCCACAGATATTTTATCGATTCCAGCGCGTTAAATCGGTCACATAGTATTTTTTAGATAGATAGATTTCAGGTTTACTGTTGAGTTAAATGTTTTAACTTTTTAGAGAGTGATTTCAATGTTTTTTGCATTTGTTATTGCTGACGCTCAAGTAAAATTATTTCAATTACTTCATCTCAGTTGTAACCAGATAAAGTTCAATGAAATGTTTCCATAAGGTCTGGTAAGAAAATTACGTACTAAGCACACTGGTTTCACTAACTTAGATTTTTTTAAGTGTAAAAGCTGTGAGTAAATGCGAAGGTCACTGGCGAAGATAAAATCCAAGTATCCATTACGTGTCCCATTCGGTCAAACTCTCGCTAACTTATTGTTTTGTGGTGCCATTTTTTTCGAAAGGTTATTATTTTCCTAGCACGTGGATCGCAAACGAGTGGGTGAAAATTCATCGCGTTCCCGGTGCCTGGGATCATTTAGGGAAAAAATATCACCCTCACACAACTCGGGAGGATGTTTAGATAGGTTGGATATTTGGTTTCAGGGTCTCCGTTCCCAGGCCGAGAGAGGTCGGAACGGTGAGGAAAATGCGCTCTCGGAGCGGTTATTGTTACGACACATTTTGATGGCTCGGGGATCCTTGAATGACCTTGTTCCTCGCGGTGCTCGACGCATTAGTCTCTTTCCTTTGGTGTTCGTCGTCTTTCCTCCTCCTCTGCGTCCTTTCGACCGGAAAATTTATCGCAATGAATCTCACCGTGATGTCACAAACGAAGGCCTTCCACCCAACTTTTCCATCCTTTCCCTCGGATCTCAACGGGGGCAGCCATCTAATGAGATGCGTCCCAGTATTGTCTTTCATTGCCTTTCGCGCAGCTTAAACGCCAGTGCGTAATACGTACATACCTACGTCCTTTCTCGATTATTCCATTTGGTGGAGCAATTACGGATTTCTTGACTCCCTGCCAACTAATCAGTATTTAAACGAGTGATTCCCAGTATGACTCGCAGATATTATATTTTTTCATTTGTATTCACCTGACAATAGATTTAGATCGTCTGACAATAAATTACAAAACATTATATACGTTCCTTATGACTTCAGAGCGGTTTAAGCGATGAGGAAGGATGAAAACGATATTTAAAATCTAAAAAACTTGGTTTATTTCCTCATCAAGATGAAAATTACACTTCTCTTAACGTTTAAATGAGATTTTAAATGAGAGAACGGAATATACAACGTTTTTGAGTTCTTTTAAATAATTATGCAATCAAAAGAAGTTACGCCTGAAACAATGTCCTTGCAAATGATCCTTGACCTTTTAATTTGAAATTTCCTGCAATTAGGTAACACACGTAATGTCGGTTATTTCTGGCGCATATTTGTTTGAGTGATTCATAATGAAACAATAGAATATTTAGTTTTTTATGAAAAGAGAACTTTAGTTAAGTTAGCGTGAGTTTGTGCAGAGGGGCTAACAACATTTATCCCTTTCATCGGAGTCGCCAGAGAAGGCAATGGCCAAGCATTTGGCGAGGCCAACCCTACGGAACTCTACGAGTGCATTGACCCATATTCGCCACGGTCAAAACCGGCCGCGGAAAATTTTACACCAATAGTGAACTCTTTTATGTTCCCTTTGGTTCCTCTTCGTTGTACCTAACACTGAGAGTTGGTAAGCCTGTGGACATTTAATCATTGCATTTAAAATAACTAACGAGCAACTTAAGCATTGCATTAAAAGTTTCCAAAATATCTAGAAGCTTTAATAATAATAAAAGTTTGGACCTCTAATGGTCTAAGGGTTGCTCTTCTTTTTTTAGATCTGCAGTAGTCGCACACTTTTTTCCATTTCTCGTTCTTTGCCGAAGCGGCGTATTTGTTTGTGTGGTTGCGGCAGTGTGTAATTTTCTGCGGGGAGAGAATTTTCTTATCATCCGTTTGTATAGAGCTAAACATAAATCCTGCAATGCATCCATAATTAAAGAAGTCGTGGTCTGAAATGGGAGTTGTACGCAAATGTATCTTTCTTTTCGTCTCTTCCTCATATCCTTGCAAGATTAGAAAGGAAACCTTTGTCGTTGCATTACAAAACGCGATAAAATACTTGAGCGTTATTTAAATGAGACTGCAGAAAAAATAGACTGATATTAACTCATCCAATTTCTAATTTTCTTCATTGCCATCTGCACAGAGCTTGAGACCTAACCATTCCTTTCCAGAACGTCGTTAAAAGTAGCCTTCGATGATGTATAATGTTCGTCGATTGTCACACACTACACCGTATAGTTAATGGCCATCCATGGAAATATGGAATCCACGATGATTCACCGTGAGACGTCACCATGAGGACGTAAAAACAACGATGAAGACATCGTGCACAGTGCAGTCATGGGAAAGTCAGAAGTAGTAAAAAGGACTTGAATGAAGGAATCCGAGTAGATCGGTGGCCATCCCTACAACCCCTCCTCTTTCACCGCCTCTATTCACTGACCACAGCTATACGTGCAGCAGGCGGTCGATGCCAACCATGTGCCAGTGCTCTCTCACTGACCAACAATGCTTGAAATCTGCACAACAGCAGTTTGTGCTTTTCAATTGTTTATCACCTTAAGGTTTTTACAATTTCGTTGATAAATAAATTCGAGAATAGACAATGGAAGATAACTCGCCCTAAACATGGTAATCCAACGAAATTTGCGCAAGTTTCTTGATTTATTTTTATGACATTCGCAATCTTTGTTGCGGATTAAGTGGACTTATCTTTTAGAGAAGCATATCAAAATTCCTGTTTTCTTACGTTTGACAATTAAGATTTTGTGTTAAGAGTCTTACTTGACAGTCAAGATTCAGCACGTGTTGTTTTTTTTATGTTGCAAATATTCGTAAATGATAAAATGGGATTGTCTGAACCTCAGCCCCGGTTTGTCAGTTTATTCATGAACCAACGTAGAGACTTTTACGTCAGCAGGTTGCAATTACCCAAGTGTTTCCGCACCAGGAAATGAGTGTGTGCAAGCACCGAAGGGATTGGTTGCGTGACGTCCTCTCAGGATACGCAGGCGTTCGCGTTGGTGGTTGCATGCGCTCCAGGATGGGCAGACTCCAGGGAAATCGCGCGCCCTCGCGGTTAAGTGGAACGGGAGATTTTGGGAAGTGGGTGTTGCCGCCGCTTCAATGGGATTGCACACTCTATTCCATCACTTTAAGATTTTCTTCGAGCGGATACTCATCCAACCTCGAGCTCAGTGGCATTTCACATTTTGCGGAGATGTGCCTTACACCGAATGACTTGTCTGAACTTAGATTTCTATCCACCACTCCGATTTTTAAAATCGTGCACAGTGCAGTCATGGGAAAGTCAGAAGTAGTAAAAAGGACTTGACAAATTTTAGTGACACACCTTTCTTTGTCAAAACTCATAATATATGCATTTTTCCTATTAGCACGTCGGAATGGCGAAATAAAAAGGAAGGGAAACGGAGAGAGGGCGTCATCAAGTGGGAATTGTCCAGCGCCTACATCAATGCGCAACTGCGACTTCAGAGGCTCTACTCCATCACTTCCATGTCGAGAGGGATTGAATAGTCGAAGGCCATATGTATTAGAGTTATTGGTTATTGATATTTTAGTACCCTGCTCGTCACCGCTAGGGTGTGTGGCAGGGAGTGAATACAAACCAGACTAATATTGACCCGAAATTGACCCTACCGCGGTCGTACTATGTTATTCTTATCCATTATCTTTCGTGCAAAAAATGACATCTTCAATCAATCTATTCTACACTTTATCTCTCTAATTTTGTTGAAATAATTTCTCCTACCATATACAATGGGGTTAATAACACATTTTCAACATCATCGTTGAATAGACTTCCTTCTAATTTGCGCAAGAGATTTAACCTGTAATTTAACCTTCGCTCCGTGAGTGATTCCCAGCCTAGCTCCTCTAATATTTTGGATACGCTACTAGGTCTATCATTACAACGTTTGACAAATCCAGCTCCTCTACGCTGCACGCGATCCGATTCGGCAATCAATCCAACTTCGCGAGGATCCCATAATATACTAGCAGCATATTCTATATGAGGCCTAACAAGCGAAAGATAACTTTGCACTTTAACCTTTTCATCACATCTACCCAGTACTCTTACCACGTGAGACGGTTTCCCCAAAAAACAAGCAAGTGCCGTTGTTCATTTGAGTGACGCGGCACCCGAAGGGAACATACGCCAGGGGAGGCTGTACCACATCACTCGTACGCGGCTCCTCTGACCGGAGGGCCGGCGATAGATTTTAGTGCCTTTTTAAATTTGATGCTTCATAAACCTTCTGCGTTAACAATTTGTACTTCATTATCCATTAGATTATTCTTTGGATAGATCCTAATCTTCGAGTTTGTATTACTGCAAAGGATTGTCGGGAGAGCGTTCGCAATAGTCGGCCTACTCTACTGCCACACTCACGTTCGTGATCCCCTTGCCCTTAGGACGGTGTTTTTTGGTTGTGCCCTCCCAATTTTAGAATACTGTTCACCAATCTGGTCGACCCCCTCCCCAACTACTTTAGAGTTACTCAACAGACCTCTTAATTTCTTTATTGCCATTTCCCGTTATCGCATCCCTTCCCTCAAAAATACAACCCAGGACTTAACTCTCACGCGATCCAATTCGGCGTCCAATCCAACTTGGATGAGAATCCCATATACTTGCAGCATATTCTAAATGTGAACGAGTGAAAGATAAAGTTTCTTTTCACCTTTTCATCACATCTACCCAGTACTCTTCTATTTAACCCTAATTTTTTTATTAGCTTGTCCACATATTACCCTTATGTGTTTAACCCAGTTGAGGCTGTGAGGGTAACGCCAAGATATTTAATCGAGTCTGCACATTCCATTTCGATGTTCAGGATGCAGTAGGAGCTCTGGAGGAAATTGCCCTTTTTCCAAAAGTTCATAAATACGCACTTTTTTAAGTTTAATTCTAATTGCCAAATGTCGTACCAGCGTTGTATAGCATTTAAGAGTTGAGTTGTTTAGAGAGCAGAGGCGCGGCCAGTGCCTGCTCGGGTCGCTACAGCAACCCAACAGCCCTGGCCCCTTTCGGGAAGGGCCCGAAGAGAGGACAGTCACATTCAAGACGGGTGGGCGCAGAGGGGTGGCCCTTGAAGACGGTGTCCCCTGACGACGGATGGAGCTCCGTGGGATGTGCCGACCCGGAAGGCCTCTTCCCCTCCCGGAAAATGCCCCTACTCCAGTCCCACACGAAGTACTCTAACGATATCTTGCCTCTGCTCACAAATATGTCAGTCTGATCATTGCGCGGCAACAAGTTAAGGGCTCTCGTCTGCCGATTTAGTAATATGCAGTGGAACCTCGAACAACGAGCATAATTCGTTCCGGAATATTTTTCGCAAAGCGAAACACTCTGTTAAAGCAAAACAACTTGTCCTATATAAATTAGAGTGAAATACGATAGTGAGTTTCATGCCACAAAAATAAATTATGTGCAAGGTTTATAAAAATAAAATTATGTATCGATTGTTCGAGACCGCGGAATCATCTTCATGTTTTCTTCTGCCGAGGAATGAATTAACCTGGAATTCGGATTTGATTTGTTGAAAACAGAAAAAGATTCGAATTCATTTTTTTTTTCGTCGACGCTTAAAAATTTTGTGAAAATGGGACAAAGCATTATGATTAAATACATTTGTGGCTCACATAGCCACTGCCTTATTAGAATGATGCTGATAAATAAGTTAATTTTTTCATGATCTCTACGTAACATTTAGCTAGATAATATGGTCTTGGCACTTATGGAAGGCTCGTGGAGTTTCTGAATGGTAAACCGGCAGGGGTTTAACTTTCAAAACGCCTCTTGCATTGACACAATATAGCAGCGTGATAGTCTTTCTTTTGATTTTAGCTAGGCTATGCCTCCTCCTCTGCTGTCATGTGCATATTGTGGCGTTCACTTCAGCATCTTTTTCCAGAAGAGACATGTCTCGTCATAATTAAAAATTCACCATGCCTCACAATTCTGTGGATGAGGGTCCTTCTCTTAAACCTCTCGAGCTACTCACGGCTTCCCTCAAATACTGCTTCTTTAGGCGTCGATGATCCTGGCAGCTTTTGTCTCCTCACAAATGATATTCTCGTTAATAGTATCTCATTGCATTACTTTTTGTTTATACATATGAGAAGAAACCCTTTAATGTTTTTTGAGAGTACATAACTGTTGCGTAAATATTATTGTCTATCTTGGAAGCATCCGTTTCCTTGATTTTATCCTTGCTCTTGAGGATAGTGCAGATCGTTGATGTCGACCGATTGTATGGGCATTCCAGATCAGCCACGCACACATCTCGTTCTAAATTTGCAATGACTCTACTTTAAATTGATACTGTTATTTTCACTCTCTTTAGAGTGCCTTCCAGCGGTTTCTTCTTCGGAGAATACTTTTAAATACTTGCAAAAAATATTATAAAACTCTGCACAAAAAAAATCACAATGTCTGACCGCAATTTTGAAAAAAATGAGTGATCACTCGTGACAATAAGATACTAGCGGAACGAGTGCTAAACTTAGACTGAAACAGCAATCGAATGCCCCTCTCCTCTTCACTAATTCGATTTGACTCACGTGCACCCACTCTTCCACCCACCCACCCTACCTGGAGAGCCTCAGTGCCCTTTCGTGTGTATGACATCTGCGTATGTCGTGTTTCGCGGAGAATAAGTCGGGCAAGTTTAACGTACGAGCTTCAGGCTGGCGTGGCGGACATTTTGACGATTACGACGGACACATTTGCCACCGAGGAAAATATATATTCTCGGTGCATATATTACGAATGGTAACTTTGTGTTGGTTACATTCACAATAAAGTAGAGCGCAAATGAAATTTAATTCCCCCTTACAGTATGATTAAAAACTTAAAGAGGACACAACTTACCACCCCTTCGCCCCACCAAGGTTGGGTTTTATGGCACCTTTGAGCAGAAAAATTGCGGCACTCACCTGAAAATAAATTAGAAACGAGATTAATGTATGCAGTCCATGAGGGATGCTGAGAGTAAAGAAGGGAGCTTAAAATAAAATGGGAGGGTGTTCTCTCGGCACTCTTGTAGCGCCACTCTGCCACTCCTTGAGGCGTGTTAGCGATTTTTTTCGTTTGCTTTCCTTCTTAACTGCTTGATAGCTAGCTCTTTCCAGTTAATGGTCCACACTTATTCAACGCCGGTGGTAACGACAGTCTGTGGCTATATCCTTTCACCACGTGGCGTTGTCAGTGTTTGACAGATATAAGTATAGATTCGTTCCATGCTACGATCGTTATATTTGATATTTTATTACCCTTGTATTTGATATTTAAGTACCCTCATATTTCATATTTTAATACAATGCAAGCCACCGCTAGGGTGTGTGGCAGGGGGTGAATGCATACCAGACTAATTTTGACCCGAATACTTTTACTGCTACCGCGGTCGGACAATGTTATTCCGTTCTCTTATTGTTCGTGGAAAAAATGACATTTTAAATGTTCTACACTTGATCTCTCCAATTTTATTGACATGATCTCTCCTACCGTAGTACGATGGGGGTAATAATACATTTCCAATATCACTTCTAAAGAGACATCCATCCAATTTATGCAAGAGCTTCAATCTGTAATTTAACCTTCGCTCCGTCTTCGATTTCATTTGTTCAAGGAATTTATATTTCACAGCTAAGCATTCCTACTCTGGATGTTGAGAGAAATTTATACTCTCGTACCATTTAATTAACATGAACTACCACAAAGTTGAGCCTGAAACAATATAAACATTTATACTATCTTTGCAATTCCACAATTCGCTGTAAGAATGGGCTACTCTGGAATACTTAATCCTCAAAAGTGCTTACGTAGTATTATCATACTGAAGATATACACGTACAATGCGAATACGATGCATCGTTTAGGATCAAATCAATCGGTACAAATATAAATGAGTTATTCCAATTTTAAATTAATATAAATAATTCTTCTTTTGGGTACCTGTTATGTCAATGCTACTAACTGCTCGTATCGTCACAAACAAGCCCTTAACTAAGTCATTTTGGAATATTTACCGTTCAGGGTACAACACAACGACTCGTTCTTTTTATTTATGGAGCAATTAAAAAGCAAGTAATATGCAAAATGTTTTTAATTTCTATTTTGTGATTAGACCTCAGTTGCACCTCAGATGCTACCCAGGATTAAAGTTCATGATTGTTCTTGCATCCTAATTTGAGACATTTATTTACTCATTAAAATTAGTTTTTATTCTACATCTCTTCATTCCACAGATTGTTTATTACCATATATATTTCTATACATATATATTTATACTTATTTATTTAGTCTTCGGATAAGCTGAAACTTTTTAAGTGATAACTTTCTTTTGTCATTCAATTACCCAATTAATTTAACTGTCGCGAAACAAATTTCTATCTTGCCCAACCCAGGAAATTCCCCTCATGCTGTGCCGAAGAAGCACCCCAGAATATTTGGACCTCGTGAACTTCGTGGAACCTACAGGGGCGCGTTGCTCACCCCCCCCCACTATGTCGATGTGATTCCAGCGCTTCGATGTTTTGCCACCCCTCGCGACTTGGCCCAGCACCCACCAGCTACTTGTTGCCTGCTACTCTCCACCTCTGCCCCCCTACTCGCCCCGCCCTCCGACCCCCCCTTCCGTTCGTTGACACGTCGAACGAATTTCCGGGTGAGGCGGGGGCCCTTCGCGCGCCGACTTTCGAACCCGGGCGGGGAGTCGCTGCGGGGGCGAAAGAGCTCCCTTCCCCAGGGGAATTCGTCCTCCCCCCACGCTCGTACGTCTCCGGGGGACGGCGCCAAGTGCCCTGTGCCGCTGACGCCACTTCGAGGCGCCTCTCGGTCTCCCTCTAGCCCTGCCACTAACTCTTCCGGGAGGGTTCACCTTGTTTTCAGAACGGAAGCTAGCTTCGCAGAAGTTGCAGCTCGCATTTCTTGGCCGCAGCATTTGGCACAGCCATTGGGCCAGTAGTTAGTATTCTCCATTTTTATCCGCACTCGAAAAGGCTAAAATAGATGACAATTGCGTTTTGACATTTGATTTTTAACAGCATATTTTTCCAGGTTTTTACGGGCATCTAAAACAATTTGATTTTTTCCCCTTGGGTTTCACATACCTATGTTGACGTTTAGATGAACTGTGGCCTTCAAAGGACAGGGTCATTTTGTTATCATAATACGAGCTCGTACTTGGATGTTGAAAAAGTTAGCTCGACTTATTTCCCTTTAAAGATGGGCAAAATATATATGGCATTCTGTCGGAGAGGTTATCAAATGGTATAAAAATGACAAAACATGCCTTAATACACTTCAATAGCCATCGTCATTGTGTGACATCCCTTTGGTACGGAGTGTTTTCATAGGTGTGGGCACTATCGATTACATTTCGAAGGAATTAAGAAAAAAATAAGAATAGGGAATATAAAAGAGTACTTCTGAGAAAGTGTTTGGAGGAGAAGTAAGAGCATGGTCCAACACCGCGGAAGAATTCGGGAGTAGGTACTGTTGAAGAAGTGAAAGCAAACGGACGGACACACGACAATGGCACGAACACAAATGTAGAAATCTGCATTTATTTTCCACACAGCAGTCCAGAATGGTGTGCAACTCTTAAGGACCTCATTTTAATTTTAGGCCTGCATTACTGTAGCTAATGGCTTGCTATGCTATGCCAAAACAAACTTAAGTTATATTATTTGAAAATAATGCAAAAATGATATCTGTAAATTTCTATTTTATCTGTAAATTTACTATTTGGAAACGACTGCTGGTCCCAATTTTGTTCTCTTTCGAGGTGGAGTGGTCAAGTACCAAAAAGGACAAAACCCTACTTCTCAAGTACCCCATGACCGCCGCGCATTCACTTGACATTTGTGCTTAATCCCGAAGTTTCGCTTCCTTAGAATAACCTGTGAGGAGGAGAGATGCCTTTGCGAGATGGGAGTAGTTAATTCACATTCGCCATCTTAGCCAGTAATTTCTTTTTTCATGCCCTCCACATTCACTACATTTCTCTCTACATTCCCAAACATTTCGATCTATCTATCCATCACAATATCTTTTGTAATAGTTCTGTCTAAGTATACCCAGTCATCCATTTGTACAGTTATTTTACTGAATGCAGTAAGAAATCATTGTTATCATTCTCTTATCAAACACTACTTTACGACATTTGTCGTCGGCTTCATTTTATCTGTTACTTCAGAGAAGTTATCTAGGGCCTCCTGCAGATCTTGTGGATTCTCAGCCAGCGAATTTTTTACCGTCGCCGTACAGAAGAACGCGTAAAGTTATGTCTCCAATCTTTATACCCTGCCTCATCCATTCATTCATCCACAACAACACCGAGTGGCCATGGTGGCATGGAGGCGCACCCCTGCTTTACACCGTGTCTTATTTTAAACTAAGAACATAACTCAAATTTCCATTCACTCTTAAACTCGTATTACTGCTCCATACAATGGTTTTATAGCTTTCGGTAATTGCTAACTTTGCTTGTTAAGCGTACCATACAATGGTTTTATAGCTTTCGGCAATTGCTAACTTTGCTTGTTAAGCGTTGCATACAATAGTTTTATAGCTTTCGACAATTGATGATAAACATCACATTGTCATCGAACCATTCACAACTTCCTTCGATTAAAACTTTCGTTCGCCTTCTCCGAAAGATAAAGGCGCCATTGATAACCTTTCACACTCCCCTCATATGTTTACCTAATTCATGCCCTAGCGAAAATATGTCAATGATCCGCGTGAGGACGCCCAGCTTCAATTAAAAGCGAAGCATGGTTCTATGTATACGATCAAATAAGTATCCAATATAGAATTGTCGTGGGTTGTGTTATGAGCAGCGTACTCTACGAGACAAGCGTCAGCCCACCTACTAAGCCTCAAGAGATATATTTTTTGTAACGAAATAAAACACGCCAAGATTCCAAGCTTATGTAAAAGAAGCACTGGATATTGGTCAAATCGCTAATTTATCAAGAAAATATTTCGAACCCATGAAATTTGGAGACTTGTAGTATCATAATCATCAGTATTTCAATCCTAAGATTGGTTTACTGCAGCCCTTAATTCTTCTCTATTCAGTGTACTCCTCACCTAATGATAGTTTTATGTCCTTCTTAACGTCGTTCTTACGTCCTGTGCACTTGTCTCTTGGTCTTCCTTGCAAACCCTTCCCTTCCATTTCTCCTTCTATTATGTTTCTAACCAATCCACTTTTATGTAAACTAAATCGATGAAAAAAACTGTGATGATTTTCATAATATTAACCACATCAATCATTATTTACTCCGCTAAGTTAGGCTTAGTTTATGCTTGTAATGCAATGGAATAGTTATGATTTGTTATGAGTATGTTTCAATTTGAAAATGAGAAAGAAATAAAAAGAGACGTTTCAGGCGCGATATCGTGGAATATCATGATTAAATAAAAATTTGCAATTTTCCACAAAATAAAATTTAATACGACCGATTTCAATGTAACTACATCATTATCAGGTGTGAAAATAAAATTTAATACGACCGGTTTCAATGTAACTACATCATTATCAGGTGATGATGATGATGTAGTTACATTGAAACCGGTCGTATTAAATTTTATTTTTTTGGAAAACTGCCAATTTTTATCTAATAATTAGAAAGAAATGTTACGTTTCTGTAAGCTGATAGTAAAGAAAGTAGCAGTACGGCTCTCCTTAACAACATCCACGACGTTCAACACGGGACTCTGGTGTAGTTATTTGAAACCAGTACTTAGCACCTTACTTTAACATCACACACTTGTAAAGAAAGAAGTCACCACAACAGTAATGTACTCAGCAATTATACTTACTATTAGGCGGAGGTACTATCCAATGCACTCACTACAGGGGCACCTTAAACAACTTCGTCACTTAGCCGATCCGTCCTTCTTCGAAATTTTTGTCGCGCTTCAAACGGGCACCTCTTTTGGGTTGGATTATCGACGATAAATAAAGGGACCCGAGTCGAAAAGGTTATATATATACATATCGCATATGCATACATGCCCGCTCGCCGCTGGATAAAGGTGGAGAGCGTAGTTGGTGGGATGGGACGGAGGGGTAAGTAAATATTCCTTCGGATCACTTATGCTGTAAAAGTTGATCAAACAATCACATGTCCGAAAAAAGTGACTGGTTCTTGCGTCAATAGAATTAAGTAGAGCATTGAGATGTGATAACCGCGCTACTCCTCCTGTCATTATCATCTTCCAATCGCATTCTTTGTTTTTTCAATTGGATTCCTTCTCGATATTGCTGGTGAAGAGAAACATAAATAATTTTTAGGGAGAGGTAATTTTTGTGCATTTCATTTCCTGTAAGAGAGCACGTTTCAAAAATCGGTAAACTGCTTTGAGATATTTCATAATTCACGAGTGAACCTCCGGCTGTGGGACTCTATAAGGTGAAGGTGATCACTCTATCCTAATAGTAAGCAAGGGAGTCGATACGGAGAATTTTGAGCGATAAAAAAAGGCTTCTGTTTCCGACGAGACTCTACCTAGTGTTGTCATAGCACTCACTCTTTGATCTCCAGTTGGGTGCTCAGATACCCTCGTGCGCCAAGTTTCTCGGGCGGTTATATTACGGATCAGACTTACAGTTTTGCCCTCCCAGGGCGTCTTTCAGGTCCATCCCCATTTGACGTGGATGGTTGGGCATGTTCCGAAATTTCTCTTTCCTCTCGTTCAAAATGCTTCCTTGCGTCCAAAACCACCGTTGCCTTCTCACTCCACCTCGCAACCTTGGATCCGGTAATTCTAAATGGCGTGCATCTCGTCGATGCGACCGATTTTCTCGGAGCTAGAGAGAAGATTTTCGAGTTTGCTCACACCAGTGTGGAGGAAAGAAATATTTTTTTCTCCGGTAGACTTATGGCTTCGGTGTGGCCAAAGAATGGTCCCAGTGTGTGTGGTGGCTCTCGCGAGCCCCCGCCCCCCCCCTCCTCCCCCGTGGGGTGACCGCAGCTCCATTGACTACGGGATGGGCCAAGGCGGACCTGCGGACTTAGCACCATTGCCACACGCGGAAGTCACAGCCGATCAACAAGGAACACTGAATTGACTGTGCAAGCACACGTTGTATTGGGCCACTTTATAATAACGAATTCATGAAGTTATTTCGCTAGCAATTAGAATATCTTTTTAAATTCGCTTATTATTAGCAGAAGGTTTACATTAGGAGCTCTTAAAGCTATTATTGCCCCCCGAATATTTTCATTAAATCACACTTGGAAGAACCAAAGAACGCTGACGTCTTTAACAAGCCTCCTTTTCTTTCATCCTTGACTTAATTCTTATTCGTTCGCTCTATTTTTTCTCTCCCAGATGACATAAAAAATTCTCCGTCCACAATAAAAATAGGACAGTACTCCACAAGTTCATTTTCCACAGGCACAAAACTGTTCCTCCTTTCACTCGGCTGCTATACAGTCTGCCTTTTCTACCCTTTCTACTTTTTCTTTTGCCATCTCAAGCAGTAAGATTTTACATAATTATCTATAGTTTTGATGTTATGATTATCATTACTTTTCATTTGTGATTAATGTTATTCATTTCTTCATTTCTGTTTCAATGACATGATAATATGTTTCTACTGTGTGAAATATAGTCATCACAATGTGTATGTATATATATATATATATATATATATATATATTATATATATATATATATATATATTACTCCTGGAAGGGTCACCCATGCCAGATAGGTCGAAGGTTAGGAGCCAGACGAAAGGTAGTCCACGCAGCGTCTGTTCCTCAGTGAGGCGGCTGCAATGGCGTCTGACCCCAGTGGGGCGGCCATTAAGTGATGGTGTCACGTTAAAAACACTATTGAGGAAGGCAACGGGAAACCACCTCAATTATGATTCCCAAGAATATTATGATGGGCACTATAGATAATATGAGTCCTGGCAACTACGGGACTCGGCCCAAGAGGCCGTGTGTCGTGCCCGGCAGCGGGAGAGGCAAGGCTTCCGCGGTCGTCATCCCACGAAACCCTTGCAGGGAAGAAATAACTTCAGCAGGACAGAAGACTCAGAAGAAGGCGAAAGTAGTAAGAATAGGAACCTGGAACGTCAGGACAATGTTGAGGAGAGGCAAATTAGAAAATATTAAGCGAGAGATGGAAAGAGGGAACATAGATGTTTTAGGCCTCTGCGAGGTGAGATGGAAGGATAGCGGGGATTACTGGAGTGACAATTATAGAATAATATACGGCGGCGGGGACGAGAGCCAACGAGGGGTTGCCGTTATTTTAAATAAAGGGGTAGGAAGAAGCGTAGTCAACATAGAGCAAGCGACAGATAGAATTTTACTCGTAGAGATTAAAGCAGAGCCGACGAACTTGGTCATTATTCAGGTATACATGCCACCGAGCAACCACAAGGAGGAAGAAGTCGATAGGATGTATGATGAGTTAGAGGATATCATCGCGAGTGTTCCTGCAGGGAAACATTTGATAGTGATGGGGGATTGGAATGCGACGGTAGGCGAAGGAAGAGATGGTGGTGAGGTGGGGGACTATGGGTTAGGCACGAGGAATGAACGCGGAGAGAAAGCAATTGAATTCTGCAGGAGACAGGGGTTAGTCATCACCAACACATGGTTTAGACACCACAAAAGGCGTAGGTATACATGGAAAATGCCAGGTGACTCAGAAAGGTATCAGTTAGATTATATTATGGTTAGGCACAGGTTTAGGAACAGTGTGATAAATTCGCACAGTTTCCCAGGAGCGGACGCGGACTCTGACCACAATTTAGTTGTTATGAAATGTAATGTTCGTTTCAAGAAGATAAGGCAAGGGCGGCGGGTTAAAAAATGGAATTTAGAAGCAGTAAATGAATTAACGAAGAAGGAGTATCAGGAGGCTGTAGAGAAAATGATGGATGACGGTAAAGAACTGAGTGCTATCGAAGAAAAATGGGAATGTATCAAGAAAGGGATATTGGAAGCCGCTAAAGACACTATAGGAACCGTTAACGGGAAAAGGATAAGGAAACCATGGGTAACGGATGAGATGATTGCAAAGATGGACGAGAGAAGAAGATGGAAAAATGTAAACACAGAGTTAGGCAAAATGAGGTACAAAGAGTTAAACAATAAATTGAGAAGGGCCACAAATAAAGCTAAAGAAGAATGGTGGAAAACGCAATGCGAGGATATGGAAAGTCTACAGAAGAAGGGTAAAATTGGTGCTCTATACAGCAAGGTTAAGTTATTATCGGGAAGTAAGAAGGCAAGATCTGTGCTAACAGTTAAAGATAAATGGGGTAAGATAATAGTTGAACCAGGAAAAATCCAAGAGAGATGGAAGGAATATATAGAAACACTGTATGGTAAAGAACTTAGGCCGACAAGGTTAGACATAGAAAAGGAACATGACGTAGAAGAAGATAGCTTAGGTCCAGGCATACTCGACGATGAAATAGAAAGGGCATTAAAGGAGATGAAAGCAAATAAGGCAGTGGGGGTGGACAATATTCCTTTAGAAATGTTGAAATGGTCAGGGAAAGGTGGGAAGAAGGCCATATATGGACTGATTCGTAGTATCTATGAGGAAGGAATCTGGCCGGAAGATTATGTGAGATCGGTGTTAGTTCCCATTCCAAAAAAGGCAAAGGCTTCGTCATGTGAGGATTACAGAACAATAAGTTTGATATCCCACGCAGCTAAAGTTATTCTCAGGATCATCAACAAAAGGATAGAGAGTAAGGCAAATGATTACTTAGGGGATGATCAGTTTGGGTTCAGGAAAGGAAGAGGTACGCGTGATGCCATTGCAGTAATGAGATCACTAGTCGAGAGGAATATAGAATTCAATCAGGACGTTTTTGCCTGTTTTGTAGATTTCGAAAAAGCGTTTGATAGAGTGAATTGGGAAAAATTAATGCGTGTATTGCAGAAAATAGGAATGGATTGGAGGGACAGGAGACTGATCCGCAACCTGTACATGTCTCAGACTGCTCAGGTGCGAGTGGGGAACGGAGAGTCCTGATGGGCAGTGTTAGGAAGAGGTGTAAGGCAGGGTTGCCCATTGTCACCGGTACTGTTCAACGTATATGTAGAGGAAATGATTAAAGAGGCATGGGAAGAACTGGAGGTAGGAATGAAAGTCGGAGGGGAATTCGTAAAATCGGTTAGGTTTGCTGATGACCAAGCATTAGTTGCTCAGTCAGCCAAGGGGTTGCAAGCATTGTTGAGTGAATTGGAGGTTCAGTGCGATAAATATGGGATGAGAATCAATATTAATAAAACAAAGGTTATGCGATTTTCTAGAAAGAAAAAGGCTAAGCTAAATATTAAAATAGGCGGGGAAAGAATAGAGCAGGTAGAGCAGTTTACATATCTCGGAAGTGTTTTGGACCAACACGGTCAAAGTGGTAGGGACGTAAGGAGAAGAATTGCGCTAGGCAAGGAGGCTTTCTCAAAGAGGAGGGAGTTGATGACGGGGACGTTGAGTAGGGAGGTTAAGACAAGACTCGTAAAAACTCTGATATGGAGCGTAGCTATGTACGGCGCGGAAACGTGGTCGCTGAAGCAGGAGGATAGACGTAGATTGGAGGCTTTTGAAATGTGGGTATGGAGAAGAATGGAGAAGGTGAAATGGACCGAAAGGAAAACAAATGAGGAAGTACTAGAAATGGTGGGGGAGGAGAGGGGTTTGTTGAGAGAAATCCTATGGAGGCAGGAAAAATGGATGAAAGGCGTATTGAGCGGTAGTGGAATGTTGAAGAGGGTAATAGAGGGGAGAATGTTGGGCAAGCGTGGTAAGGGTAGGAACAGGATAGGGATGTTGGACGGGATGAAGGGAGGAAAGAAGTACACCGAGATGAAGAGGGACCTGATATAGATTAGTTTGCTAGGTGGGGAGTTACAAAATGTTTATTTAATAGTTGTGTCCATCCAAAAACCTACCTTAACCGGTAGATTACCTAATAATAATATATATATATATATATATATATATATATATATATATGTGGAGAAGAATGGAGAAGGTGAAATGGACCGAAAGGAAAACAAATGAGGAAGTACTAGAAATGGGGGGGGAGGAGAGGGGTTTGTTGAGAGAAATCCTATGGAGGCAGGAAAAATGGATATGAAAGTCGTATTGAGCGGTAGTGGAATATTGAAGAGGGTAATGGAGGGGAGAATGTTGGGCAAGCGAGGTAAGGGTAGGAACAGGATAGGGATGTTGGACGGGATGAAGGGAGGAAAGAAGTACACCGAGATGAAGAGGGACCTGATATAGATTAGTTTGCTAGGTGGGGAGTCACAAAATGTTTATTTGATAGTTGTGTCCATCCAAAAACCTACCTTAACCGGTAGATTACCTAATAAATAAATAAATAAATAAATAAATATATATATATATATATATATATATATATATATATATATATATATATATATATATATATATATATATATATTCACTTTCCTGGAAAAGCCACGAACGTGCACAATGAAACTCACTAAATAGTCACAGCAAACACAGAAACCAAAACACACAAAAGAGGGACTCACTAGTTCTCGAATTTTTGGTGGTACAACCACCTTTCTCAAGAGGAATTAGGAACAGAACTAGATGTGCATATATGTGCGTAATGCATTTAAGTCGGTCCATATGTATTTAAGTGTATGCACGTGTATAGATATTGTTTAAGCATCTCCTTATACATTTATGGCTATTATGATAAGTTAATGATGATAGGTTAAATGGAAGAAGGGACCATTAGGTCTCAATTTCGTCCAAATAAAGACCTCTGTCTGTCTATTAGTTTTAGTCTTCGATAAACTGTCATCTCCCAGGGTGCGTCTGATTAGTGTCCCTGTTAATACTGTAAATACCTTCCATAAGCTTCTATTTACACTCACGCTTCTGAATGCGATGAATTGAATCAATTCCAATTTATCCAGTGGCATGGGTGTGGCGAAGAATGGAAAAAAATAAATTGGACAGGGGAAAACATGCAAAACATATGTTGGGGAAATTTGAAGAAGGCAGAGAAAGTGGGTGGAGTATATATATCGAAAGAAAGAGCAGGATGTCGAAGGCCATTAAAGAAGGGAGGATGTTTGATAATCAGGGGATAGGAAGGAAGTGACTGAACTTGTTAGGCAGCTTGGAGCCAAGTAGAAGCTATGAAGATGTGAAGAAATAGTGTTGGGCAAACAAGAGGAAATTATCGCAAATTGTAGAAGATATTAGGCGTTCGGAGCTGTCCTAAATCTGTCGTTTAAATGTACCTTTAATGAAATGAGTTAATCGAATTAATCGGCAATATTACTGAACTCTAACGACACCTGCATCAATAGACTACCCCGCAAGGCGTCGAACTAACGTATGGCAGGGGTTGTTAGGTCACCAGCAATACTACCTCTAATCCAATACATCCACAAACACATTGCACCCCGTGATCCAGTTTAAGGACACGTGGAAAGGGGTGAATGCACATTGGTCATGCACCATTCATTATCCACATTACACCTGCTGTAATGCTAGTAACCACTCCACAGACTGCACGAAGTACGCAAATAATTTAACTCATTAAAAAGGGCGGGATCACCTGCAACGCAGTCACTAATTACCTGATAGCATACCACTCATGTAGGACGGACAATTCACGAATGAATTACATCTACAAATTTATTATTTACAATCAGCAAAGGGAAGGAAGCCATTAAGTGAGGTGAGGGAGAATGTATTTTGCATGTCCCCAACTACGCCTTTTGGCCAGCGCTCATCCACTTCCGTCTTAGTGTTTTCACCTTGAGTTACGGGAAGGAATAATGCGACATAATGAGTAAAAAATCGGAGTTTGAGGGTCTTTCAAGTGATCTCATTAATGCTAGTGCTTTGGGTCAGGAATAGAGTCTCCCAGTTCTTTTGAAAGTTGCTTCAGCTTTTTAATGAATTTCTGGAAAAGAAAATCTCTTCAACATTACACTCCTATACATGGTTCGTATAAAAAGTATTGCTAAAAATTTCGGAAAAAAAGATTTATTTCAAATATTACGACAATGCCTTAAAATTCTTCGATCAGCACATCCCTTGAGCGTCGACACACTTTAGCCAGCGTTTTTTCCAAGGCTCGAAGGCTCCCTGGTAGGCGGCTTCCGGAAGGTCCTTAAGGGTACGCGTACAAGCTTCTTTGACGGCACTTAGGGTCTCATGGTGTTGGTGTCCTTTGAGGGAGCATTTCACTTTTGGGAATAGGGAATAGTCTGCTAGTGCCAAATCGGGATTGTAAGGGGGTTGGGGAATCGTCGCGATGTCATTGCAGAAGGTCTTCGCAAGCAGACACTCAACTCTGTTCTTGGTAGTCAGCCTGAAGACCATCGGGACGACTTTAGCGCAGATCTTTCGCATCATCTCATTTTCAGTGATAATCGCGTGTGCACTGCCATCTTATTAATGCCAGCATACGATCTGAAATCATGCGCAGAGTTAACCGACGGTCTGAATTCAGAATTTCGCCCACACGTTAGGAAAATATCATTACCGATACTTTTCATACAAACCTTGAAAACTTGAAGATATAGAGAGAAATAAGAATGACTCCCACGAAGCAAGAAGGTTGTTTGCGAGAAACTTTTGGATTGGAGGCGTTTAATTCGGCGCCCAGGGAATAATTACGACCATACGTTACAGGAAAGAGGTGAGGCATGATCTCAAGTCAGAAGAGACTGTTGAACCGCTCAGTGTGGGAAGTTCATTTTTCTCCGGTGATGCATGACCGAAACAACGGAAATATTAGGGGCAACTGTTCAAGGGAAACCTGCCGAAACAGTGGTAGGGAGAAAGCGGGTTCGGCGGCGCGAGGTATGTCGAGAGGGAAAGGGGTTCGAGGGGGGGGGGAGTGTTGGGGAATGTGGACGCTGAAGGGGAGGGGGAAGGGGAAGATGGAGGCAAAGCGCAGGTGGAGGGGCGGGTAATCTGGGAGGGGAGTGAGAGGGGTGAACGTCCTACATTCGATGCCCAGGCACCACGTGGCCCTATGTTGTCTATTTTGGATTTGACTTTGCTTCTTTATAAAGCCGCCATTCGAAACCGGGAAGTGCCTCGGACATGACCAGGCTACTCTTTTCCTGCCTCTCCTTGTTCCCTCAATGGAATCGCGTTTATTGTATACGTTGTGGAGGAAACAGAACTGCAAGTTAACAGGGCTGATTTTCTTTTCCAAGGCTATCACATCGTGTTTTCCGTCCAACAGTTGTGGCCAGGTGGATTTTCTGTTTGAGGAAGGCCCAACCAGTTCCACGGAAAGAAAATATCCATCAGAGCCCATTATGAACTTTTTAGTGTTGTCTGCAATCTGTTGTCGAGAAGGTCATGGGTTTTTTTAACCGCATTCACCTGGTACACAACTATTTTAATAAGACGGTGTTTACCAATTATTTGGGCGTGCGCATTTTTCTTTACTTCTGGTTTACGTTTCTTAAATGGAAGTAATTTATTGACGCTGTTAACACTGCATTTAACTTCTATCACATTCAACGGAGTCACCTTCGACGACGGGCGTTTAGCTCGGTTGTTGATCGCGTGAGCGTGGTGACCCAGTGGCGAGGGAGAGGGTGGGGGGTAAGAGAGGGGATGATGGCCCGGGGGGAGGAAGCGCTCACCCACTGACCCTCCGTGGCGATTCCAAGCGGCGTAATTTTATGATGAGTAGGTAGACACTTAGGGAGTAGGCACCTAGGGACGAATGTACAGGTGCCTTCCCTATTATCCCCCTGTGGGTTTCGTCCTCGCCATCAGAACTTTAGTACCCTCTCTGAGCTCTACACACTTATCCATTAAAAATCAGTCATATGGATGATTACTGTGATGATGCTAACGATAGATCGCCTCTCTGTATGAAATGTCAAACCCCAAGCGTGAGTGACTAAATTAGGAGTGACCACTTGCAGACGCTGACAGAGTAAACATAGCGCGATTTGTCTGGTAGTTTGAAGACAATTATCTATAAACTGCCCGGAGTGAGAGGAAACATGTACTACTCTGGTGTAAAGGTCTACCTCGCGTTAAAAAATTTCACTTGTTAAGAGTACTTGAAAAATTACGTAAGCCAGAAGGTCAGTCATTGAATTAAATGCACTAATTCTCAGGGATGTTGGGATGTGATCAGGCTGGAACCACAACTTAGTGTTTTCCACTCCAACGTCTGTGTGTCGGCTGCGAAAATGGGAGAATCAAAGAGGTAGGTGGCAAGACGAGAGGAAGGCGTTTCCAATTTTGGCTCCTTTGTAGCTAATTTGTGGGAAGGTCGAGTAGGACTTGATAGCAACCAGATGGTTGTAAAATCGAAGACTGGAGGAACGGAAAGAAATACGCTGTGCAGCGAATAAACCCACGAGTAAAACACTGGATCCAAAATTCAATTGTATAATTCGTGCCTCTTATTACCCAGAAATGTTAGGCCGAGAACTATCGCAATGGCATAATTTTATTCGCCAAAATCTACTTAGTCCTGTAATATCTAATCTATCTTGATCTTTACGTGCTGGTAAATTGCTAGATAATTACGTGGAGTTAACTAAAGTTCCGTGGGAAATCATCCAGTCCCCTGAAAAAATAAATCCACAGCCATTTTCATACATTTGTTAGCTACAAAAGTGTATAACGGTCTGAAGGGTTATTAGTTCATTCAACGTTAAGATTTATCATATTTAGAATAGAAGAAGCTAGCAGAACAAACTCCAAGGCTTCCTAGATACAAACGAGATAGATTCCAGTACAGATAAACAGGAATACTTGTTCTTTCCCAGGACAATCATGAACCATAATACGTAACAAAAAACCAAAGTGACTACAGAGATATTAAATATATTTAATTTACAAGTCAGGGCAAGATTAAAAGTTGCATAGACATTTGGTATATTCATAGATGCATGTGTATGTTGATTGATAGTTTATGTATTTGCACGTATGTAAGTAATAAAGGTTTTTGAATGAATATACACGGCTCTGCGGGTATTGGCATGACTTTGTGGGTTTTGCATGCGGTTTTATTCTCTTTTACGAGTGGTGACCTAACACCCCCCGCCACACACCCTTACGGGTTATTATGTAGATGTGGGTGAATTTGGTTCTGTATGTGATTTTAATCTCTTCACGGGTGGTGACCTAACACCCCCCGCCACACGCCCTTGCGGCGACTTGCGGGGTACTGTGTATATGTAGTTCCGCGTGCACTCCTCCGATGATAGTTTCGCCTTTGCAACCAGCTAGAATTTTCGGATTTTAAGTGCTCCAGCGTTTAAGCGTGCGGCCCTTTAGGTCTGAAGCTTCGGGACTGTAGGACGCCGACAGGAATTTTTATAGCACCTCCTCTCCAGCTGGAGGGAGCAACACGGCAGCAATTGGAGAACCTTATTTTCACTGAGGACACCTTCATTGCCTAAAAGCATTCAATACTGAAGATTGTGAACTATCCTATTGGAACAGAGAAACGGCGATCCAGATTGAGAGAGAGAGAGAAAGAGAGCAATGGACGCGTTTTTATCGTTTTCATTCTCACATGACCTCGGACCGGGAGTGCTCTAGGATTGATTTCACTATCACTCTTTATGTTCTGTTATCATATGCTATACCGCATTTCATAAACCGCTTCTGTCGGAGGCACAGCCTTAGACTTTCACGTGGTTCAATCAGCGACAAATCCGCCGATTTCATTCCCGAAGCAGGCAGATCACTCGCGTTCAATGAACGTGGGGGGGGAGGGGGTTAGCGAGGGACAGAGTGGTGGCGGCGCCGACCCCTCCCGCCATACACGCGGCTTGCTCCGCCGTGGCGTGGCCCCTGGCCGCCTGAGTTCACGCGTACGTCAAGACCGATCAGACATACGCAGCCAGCGTTACGCAATGCCTGCATATTGATCCCTCCCCCGTCTAAACAAACTGCCAGACATCCATCTCCTCCTAACGCCATCCGCCCCCCCCCCCATCCAAGGCAGTGCACTTTTTTTTTGTAAATATTCAACTTTCTATGGCGCTGTAGACGGCGGCGATGGAAAATCCCTGCTTTCACTTGCGGGGCATTGAAAGCCAGAATCAGATCCGTCTCCGATAATGGCCGCGGGTGGGTGAACGATCCCATCAATCATTCAATCCGAGAGGCTTTAAAAGGGAAGGCCATTTGCGCACTCTAAGGAAAAGATTGTTTTGAACCCCGTTAACGTTCCCATCCAACTTTGTTCGGCATCGCCGTAGATGCACAATAAAGAGAATGGACGAACCTGCGGGTTGAATAAAATGAAATGGCTTTTGATGCGTGCGAAAGCGAACACTTAATAGGTGGAAATTGAGACGACAGTGATGGTCCTGGAACGCTCATTTTACACGTTTTTATATATGTAGAGATAACTGCGTGATAAAGATGAGTGGGTTTATTTATTTCTATTGAGTAAACGACGATATTTCATTCAATATCACAGCGTTATAGTTAGCAAAGTAGACAATGCCATCGATTCATTCTTATTCATTACTTTTTAGGATTATTTCTATTATCTAATTTATTGTCCTCTCAAAGATACCTAAGTGTCCATTTTATAACTGACCCCAAAAAAATCTATTTTGGTCTTAAATGATGGAACATGAACCTCAAGGAAAATCCAAAATACAGAAGACCCAAGAGAAAACCCACCTCGACGGGAATTGAGCCCAAGGCCTCTGGAGTAGGAGGCGGGGACGTTACTCCGCCTCCACAAAGGCCAGCAAAGTGTCGAGCAGTCTCCGTAATTGTTCCTTTTATGTTAAATGAACTAATATGCAAAAATATTAATTTTCGATATTTTCGTATGGATGAAGAACGTGAAGATCCCTCGATGATCATGTTGCACTAGCTAGGTAAATAGTGGTAATGTAGTCTAAGGCGAGACAACTTGCAGGCACAAATGGACACTTACTGAAACGCCCTCTGAGTAAGTTAACCATAAATGATACGAGAGCACAAAATTTCTCGTTTGTGTACATTGACGTAGTCGAAGATATG